>CAUYRH010111149.1:0-45056 GCA_963574655.1 Perodicticus potto | reverse complement strand
CTGTCATCCAGCCCACTGGCTCTTCAGCTGGTTGCCGCAGCACCAACACCACCACGGAGGAGGCGGCAGGTCCGCCAGCTCCGCTGAGCTGGCTAGGGTGCCAGATGTCCTGCATCAATTCTCCCTCTCCGAGTAGAAAGGGCATCGCTTCTTAAGAAGAGTCCTTTGAAGGTGACCGAAGTGATATTCAGTAATGAGGTATGGAGCATGTTTGCTTCAATGAATTCATGAACTTAATTGTCAGACCTTGTAAATTGCAAACCAGGGCTGGGCGCAAGCCACTTAGTGATTTCCCAGCTTCCTGTGCAATTTATATGTCTCCCCAGAGCCAGTGAGATACTTGATGTGGGTGCAAACCTTAGGCAGTGCTGAAAAATCAGTAGTCAAGATAAATATTTACATGCAATATTTAAAAAATCAAATTGACAATCTGGGTGCAGTGGCTCCAGCCTGTAATCCTAGCACTATGGGAGGCCGAGGTGGAGAGATTGCTTGAGCTCAGGAGTTTGAGACCAGGTTGAGCAAAAGCGAAACCCTGTCTCTACTAAAAGTAGAAAAACTAGCCGAGTGTTGTGGCAGGCACCTGTAGTCCCAGCTACTCTGGAGGCTGAGGCAAGAGGATTGCTTAAGTCTAGGAGTCTGAGGTTGCTGTGAGCTATATAGCGCCACGGCACCCTAGGCGGGGGCAACAAAGTGAGACTCTGTCTCATAAATAAATAAATACATGAATAAATAATCAAATAGACAAACTGGCTGGCTGTCTGTTTTTGTAAATGAAGTTTTATTGAAAGTTCAACACTCAACAGCTCTGAATTCAGCAACTTTGTTCAAGCATTTTAAAGGGTTATTTGAGAAAATTATTATTTTGTTATCTTTTGCTTATATTTAAAGGGGATATTTTGTACCTAAGCAATATTCATCTGTGAGCAATTGTGAGGTTTAATAGCATTTGTCCCCTGAAAGGAGTCAGCGTAAATTTGAACACATTGAGGACAATTTGATAGGGACAGCTGTGGCTGGGGTTGGTGTCATGGTTTCTAACATCTTTTCTTGTCATTGGGCTCCTGCTCCTTCCCAGGTCACATGATCTGTAACCCAAAACTTGGCAACGAAAATGATGTCTTTTAAGTAGTGACTTTCTTATTTTAAGAAACATGAGCCAAAGTTTTATTTGCTCATTTCTTGCATTTGAAATACTCTCTGATGACATCCTTGGCCTAAGATTCTTCGCCATAATCCTGAACTACTACACAACAGCACCCAACCACTTTAGGGGGTTTCCTTGTCTGTCAATTTTACAAAGACCTACCCGTTCCCCTGGTTTCTTGTTGTCGTCAACCTTAATTAGGTTTATTCGGTGTTTAGCACAAAAGGCCTCCACCAACTTGACATACACAGGCTCATCACAGTTGGATGTGAGCACGCACACAAAGATGGGCTTGGTGCTTTTTTCAGGCTTTGGTAGCTTCCACGTGCAAGGCTGTCATGGACGAGGGTGGTCCTCAGCACTTCTCGTAAAGCAGTGTTAACGTCCATTGCACCTCCAGCAGTAATGCCTTCCTGGGCCACGGTGGTGGGTTACTGGTGAAGCTGAATCTTGACCTCACCTAAGCCTCCGTTTCTGCACTGCTCCATGGCGGCAGGGAAAGATAAATTAGTGATTTTTGAAGAGAAAGATATTTAAGCCCTGTTTTTCATTTCTAAGGCAACAGAAGTTAAGGAATAAAGAAGAATAAGCAAAGAGAAAGTACAAGTAAAGAAAAAAATAGAAGTGAAGTCATCAATTAATGAAGTAAAAAAAATAAAACCCAAAGTTTTGTTCTTTGAAAAAACTAAAAACATAGGCTTTTGTTGAGATACAGAGAACATAAAAATAATACTACAGATCAAACAAAAATCTCTACAATTATAGTAGATATTTTATTACAAATTAATATGAGATTAAATGTTTAGGTTACATTGTTTTCAATTCTTTTTTTTTTTTTTTTTTTTTTTTGAGACAGAGCCTCAAGCTGTCACCCTGGATAGAGTGCTGTGGCATCACAGCTCATAGCAACCTCCAATTCCTGGGCTCAGCGAGTCTCCTGCCTCTGCCTCCCAAGTAGCTGGGACTATAGGCGTCCACGCCATTTTTTGATTGCAGCCATCATTGTTGTTTGGTGGGCCCGGGTTGGATTCAAACTCGCCAGCTCAGGTGTACATGGCTGGCGCCTTAGCCTGTTGAGCCACAGGCACTGAGCCCATTGTTTTCAATTCTAAGGTAAAGTTCAAGTTGTAGTTATGCCCTTCCCCCAGGCGGTGTGCTGAACACCCTTACACCAGCCACGTTAGGTGAGATCCGCCCATCATCCACCCTCCTACCACCCTCCTGCACTCCCCACCCCCTTGCTGGAATATATTTGTGTTTTATTATTCGTGTGGGTGTGTATTTCTTTATATATTGGTTTCATGTTAGTATCAAGTACATTGGATAGTTTTATTTTCCATTCTTGAGAATATAGTCAATATTTTAAGAATCATCAGAGAATACACTGAATAGCTAAGTGTCGTTAGCTTTGTAAATCTAAATTAGATGAACAGTTTCCTAGAAAAGAAGGAAATTACTTAAACTGACCCAAAAAGAAAATAATCTGAATAAATCAGTAACCATTACTTAATGAAAGTGGGAGTCAAACGTACATGCCAGGGCTGGCTCGATGGGCATAGGAACTGACCTGGGGAGTCACTTGGGGCCCCAAAGCTTACAAGAACCCTGCTCTAGGTTGAATGCTTTGTTGTCACTATCTTAACTTTTTTTTATACACATAGACGTATTGAATAAGAAGTCTTTCATTTTCATCTTGTCCTGGGCCCTGCAAATTACATAGTCAGTCCTGTTCATACTAACATGGTTTTATAGGTGAGCTTTAAGACTAAGTTTAAGGTACAGATAATCTAAAACCTTTCAAAAATAGGAAAAGAAGGCAAGTTGCTGAGTTCAATTTAAATCAGTGTAATTTTTAAAGTCCAAGTTCTCTTGATTGAAGTCATCTAGAAATTTAAGGTTGGAATGCAATTTCATCAGATCTGTCAAAGTATGCCTGACTGCTGTAGTCATTCATTATCTAAGAAGTTTGATATTGACCTTTACAATCAGAATTGCCCTCTCATCAAGGCAAGTTGTTTTCTAATTTTTTTCCTGCTCCTAACAAGGAACATGCTAGACAACCTTATCCGAAATTCATTTTGGCTTAGTTAACTATTTTAAGCTCTTCCGGCACTTGTACACTTTTAAAGTCTTAATACGAATTTTTTTCCAGGTCACTTACTAGTGAACCTTAGAAAGAATTGGCCAATTGATTTAATGTTTGTCCAAAGTCAGATTTTTTTTTTTCTGGAAGCCTCATTTTCTTTCTTTTTTTTTTAAAGATGAAATTAGCACTGGAGCCAGAGTGAGACCCTGTCTCTAAAAATACCCTAACCCTAACCCTAACCCTAACCCCGTGCCTGTAGTCCCAGCGACTTGGGAGGCTGAGGCAAGAGGATCACTTGAGCCCAAGAGTTTGAGGTTGTTGTGAGATGTGATGCTACGGCACTCTGCCGAGGGCAACATAGTAAGAGTCTGTCTCAAAAGAAAACAAAAGAGAAATTAGCATTGGGAATTTCTCATTCAGAACACAGTGGCAACATATATTTGTTTTATTCTAATGTTTCCATAGCTCTGATCTAGCTAAAACTGTTCCCTTAGCAGACAACCATGAGCTCATCTTTGTAGCCCTCATTTTTATGATTTTTTAATTGTTTGTTTGAATGAATAATCTGCTTCTGTAATTTAATGAAAATCCCGAACCACTTTGATGAAGTCTCCAAAACATCAGTGCTTCACTCTCTATTCACCTTTAGGATTTAGCCCTTGCTTCCATCTTTTCAATTTCTATGAGAAGTGACGCAACTCACGTACGGAGTCATCCTACGGCTAAAACGTCCCTGGAATTAAAACTATTAAAGGTATTTGAAAACAATTGATCTCAGGAAATTTCCTACAATTTAGGTACTGAAAAAGAACCAAGCTCAGCATGCAAGGGGGAATAAGCGTGTCCCTCTCTGTGAAGAACAGGGAATTTCTAATAGGGAGGAAGAA
Organism: Perodicticus potto; assembly: GCA_963574655.1. Classification (NCBI taxonomy): domain Eukaryota; kingdom Metazoa; phylum Chordata; class Mammalia; order Primates; family Lorisidae; genus Perodicticus; species Perodicticus potto. Next base: position 40,936 of record CAUYRH010111149.1, on the reverse strand, counting down.
ACAACTTTTACAACATGAGAACAGATTCCTTTATCATGTAACAAGGACAAGAGAAAACAGTTAAAAAGAAGGGCACTGGAGGCGGCGCCTGTGGCTCAAAGGAGTAGGGCACCGACCCCATATGCCGGAGGTGGTGGGTTCAAACCCAGCCCTGGCCAAAAAAACCACAAAAAAAAAAAAAACCAAAAACAAAAACCAAAAAAACTCAAAAAGAAGGGCACTGGTGGATGTTTATCTGTTGGATAAATTAACGCATGGTGATGACAGGGATGGTTAATTCAGAACCTTTCGGTTTCTTATTCTGAACTTTCCTTTTTTCATAGGAGGCCACCCTCCGTTCCTTGCCGCAAAGGCCTCCCCAGCACAGCTCATGGCTTCTGCAAAGCCAGGGGGGTGCCACAATCTTCTCTCCCACAGCCACTGAGTGACCTCCCATCACGTCTGACCCATCCTATTCCTTCTACCGATTAGAGTCAAGCCGCAGACCCTGCCCACACTCAGAGGAGGGCTCTACACGAAGATGTGACCCCCAGTATGCAGGAATCCCTTGGGTCACCTTAGTGGCCACCCTAGGGGCTGATCTCCACAGCCAGATGTCCTGGGTTCAAATCCAGACGCCTGGCACCCACGAACCTTACCCATATTGTGATCTCCAAGTCTCTGTTTTCTTATCCGCAAAAGGAAGCGTCCACAAGTCCACTCATGCCTTCATCAGAGGGTTGTTAAATGCCACCAATTTCTCATTTGCAGTCAGCCTTTTGCCATTTCGTGGTTTTTGCCAATTTGTATGCCTCCTGAGATATTATTCACGTGTTATTTTATCATCCCCTTTTAAAATTTTGAGAAATGTATGAAGTAAATTTAACCGCACCAGAATTTTTTTTAAACTAATATAACCAGAAGATGATTGTAAACATACACATTAGTAATGACAGTTATTCATCCACGAACCTCAAAAATCCATCCTTCATATAACTTGTAATTGGTATCTGGGCATCCTTTATAAAATGCTATAGTATCTGATGTTGGACATTAACTGCAGTGCAAGCACACAGTTAATGCAAACAAATGTGGGTTATTTTCTTTACATATTTGTAAGTTTGGTGTCCAGAATAGATTCTGTATAGAATGGGCAAATGTGAAACGTAGGGTTGGCATCTCTCTTCCAGCATCGCTGGCACATCATGACCTTCTTTTTCTACGATATCCAGACTTCACTTTAGAACGCTCCTCAATACTGTGTTTTTGGCAGGTGTCACCAATCAGTTGGTGTTGGCGCAATCCAGAGGACGTCTATGGGCCGGGATAGATTTCACACAGTGCAAAGAGAGATGGGCTGATTACAATATAACTGAAGAGGTTCTTTCATTAGCCATAAATGAACTGAAGGGGTGAACTGGTTTATTAAAAAGAAAACAAATGCGCAATGAAAAAGCAAAGCATTTATTTTCAAGTGTGTGTCCTCAACTCCTGAATTCCTCCTCATTTTGTCTCCTGGTCTATTTTCTCCCACAGTCTAGGACATTCACTTCGCTTTCCTTTTTCTTTCTTTCTTTTTTTTAAAAAATATTTTATTTATTTAATTTTTTAATTAAATCATAGCTATGTACATTAGTGCAATCATGGGGTCCAATGGGCTGGCTTCATATACAATCTGATATATTTTCATCCAACTGTTCGACATAACCTTCATGGGATTTTCTTGGTTATTGAATGAAAACATATGTATTTTGCATTTAGTAAGTTTCACCTGTACCCTTCTAAGATGCACCATAAGTGTGATCCCACCTCCATCACTTCACTTTTCCACTCAAGGTGTGAAAAAAGTTATCGCATACTCGTTTTTACTCAAGCACAACAAATTTAGGAGGGAAACGTTTCCTCTGTGCCAATCTTCCAATCGATTCCAAAGCGTTGGTACTTGGTGTTGACGCTGTGTGGAAGGCCCAGGTGCAAAGGCATCCTGCTGATTAAGAGCTCTGCAAATATTTTATTGCTGATAAAGGAGGTTCTACAGGACAGGACAATCATAGAGAAGTAATAGGTGATTATGTTATTTGGGTCAATGTCCAATCCAGGAGATTAGAAAAAGCTCAACAAATTAGGCTGGATCATAAATGCAGCCTCGGCTTTCAATCAAACTTGCTCGGCAGGCGTATCCCAAATGCTTGCTGATAGATTAATTTACTGACCCATTTAGATTTTCTGAGTACTGCCAAGTGTAGGGAAATGAGCAAAGGCTGTGAAATCAGACAGACCAGGGTCTGAGTCCAAGTTTTCTGCTTGTCGTGTTTCCCTGAGCAAGATTCTTAACTTCTCTGCACCTATTAAAATTGAGACGATTCCCAGCTCTTCGGCAAGGCCCCGAGAGAGTTAAGGCGAGTTATAGAAAAGGGCCTAGAACATGCCCAATACCGATTAGTTGCCCTAACTACATATTTGTGCATTTCAGTTTTTAGTAAAATATAATGTGATTCTCTAAACACCACAGGCAAAATCTAGTCCATTTCTAGGATGTGCAGAATAGAAGCTAACGCTGAGGAGTGGCAGACAGTACAAAGAAAGCGGGTCAGTGGTCAGTGTGCAGGGCTGAGCACGTGTCCTGTTGGCTCCAGCTGGCTGGCTGGTGGGCTCCTGGGCCATACAGACCAGATCTTCTGTTTTTTCACCAAAGCCAGAAATCTGCAATGATGCATCTTCTTTCCAGCTGTTAAATGTTGGTGCATTTTTGTTGTTGTTGTTGTTGCAGTTTGGCTGGGGCTGGGTTTGAACCCTCCGCCCTTGGCATAGGGGGCTGGTGCCCTACCCACTGGGTCACAGGCACCGCCCCCTGTTGGTGCATTTTTAACCATATGATATTGACTGAGGACTAAGAAAGTGCTGGACACATGGAGTCAAATGAGTCCCTCAACAACTCCGTGAAGTGCGTTGTGATCATTGCCCCTATTGTACAGAGGAGAAAATTCAAGTGCCAAGGGTCAGAGTCACTCACTCCCCAGTGTCACACCAGGGAAGAGCTGCAATTTAAAACAAATCTATCTACTTACGATGCTTCTTTCTCAACTGCCTCACTAAACTGCCTCTGGGTTTTTAACTTATTTTGACATAGCTTCAGAAAATTACAAGAACGGTTCAAAACCCAGATTCTTCAAGTGTTTGCATTTTGCTACTTAATGCTTGGTTCTCCGTTCTCTCTCTCTCCTCCACCCACCACACACGTGCATTTCTTAGCTCTGAACACTGAGTGGTAAGCTCTCGGCAGCAATAAGCAAAGCCAGAAGCAAATTTGTTTTCTGCTGGTACAAACTAGGACTTCTTGCAGGAATAAGAGAATCCAGGGATGAGGCAGGGAAAGTATAGTAGGATCATCGTGGAATGTCTTACTGTTTCAGAAAATAAGGAAGTGCTCAGAAATGATGGTATCTCATCAGTCATCCTTGACCTATGAGTTCTGACACTGCCCCTGCTCTGTGCCAACCACCAAATTAGGCACATTTTCTAATTTTCTAATCCTTAGGCGAATGTGTGTACAGGTGGAATTTTAGCTCCCTTTCATAGCCAAGCTCAGAGAGGTTAAGTAATCCCCTCGTGTCACACAGCTACGAAGTGGCTCCTCGAGGGTTGAAATCCAGCTGAGCTGGACAACTCTAAGGCCTGTGTTTTTCCTGTTCTACCAGTGTGGAGCTCACTGGGCGTGTGTCATTTGGTGGAGGTGAAACAGGCGTTAATGGATGAAACAGGTGTTTCATTAGTGTGGAGGCACAGTGGGGATTTAGGTTTGAAGATCAACCAAGCAGAGCGAAAAAATTCTTACAGCTACAATAACCTCTGAGTATCACTTCAGTTCTACAGAGTCCACCATGAAAACAAAGGGTCATTTCTTGTTAACCCACAGATAGCATTCCCGCTGGGGTTGGAAGGGCTTTTTGCTTCGGTGGTTAAAAACAACAGGAGGGGGCGGCACCTGTGGCTCAAAGGAATAGGGCACCGACCCCATATGCCGGAGGTGGCGGGTTCAAATCCAGCCCTGGCCAAAAATTGCAAAAAACCCAAAACAAACAAATAAAAGAAACAAGAGGAGGTAGTTGGCTGATGTCTAGGGGCCATGTCATGTGAAGAATGCATGTCCTTACATCCTAATAATAAGGTGAACAGCGGGATATTGATGACAATCAAAATAACTCCGAGAAGGGTGGGTGCTGTGGCTTACACCTGTAATCCTACCATTCTGCGGGGCCGAGGTGGATCACCTGAGCTCATAGGCTTGAGACCAGCCTGAGCAAGAGCAAGATCCCATCTCTAAAAATAGCTGGGTATCCACAGCTATGATTCAATAATAAAAAAAAATAAAAAATAAAAATAGCCTGAGTGTTGTGGAAGATGCCTGTAGTCTCAGCTCCTTGGGAGTCTGAGGCAAGAGACTAGCTTGAACCCAAGAGTTTGAGATTGCTGTGAGCTGTGATTTCACGCCACTCTACTGAGGGTGACAAAGTAAAACTGTCTCAAAAAAAAAAAAATGCTGGCTCGTTGCCTGTGGCTCACCTGAGCTGGTGGGTTTGAATCCAGCCTGGGAACAATGATGACTGCAACCAAAAAATGGCCGGGAGTTGTGGCAGGCACCTGTAGTCCCAGCTACTTGGGAGGCAGAGGCAGGAGACTCGCTCAAGCCCAGGAATTGGAGGTTGCTGTGAGCCATGATGCCACAGCACTCTATCCAGGGCGACAGCTTGAGGCTCTGTCTCAAAAAAAAAAAAAAAAAGAAAGAAAGAAAAATGCTCCAAGATGCTACGATGCACTCATCTAAGAGATTTTGGGAGTCCAGGCTCAGCCACAGGATGACCTTGGGAAATGTGCCTAGAAATCTGGTCACCATAAAGGGCTGTTGGAACTATTGCCAAGAAAGATGACCAGGTCAAAAGGAGTATCTCAGGAGCCAAGCAGCACCCATGAAGTGCCAAAGCTCCATGAACATGGTCCTGCCCTCATGCACCTGTATTCTAGTGGGGAGGGGAGAGAAGGAGGAAAATGGCAAAGAATCCCACAAACACTCATAAACTTGCCCTTGTTGTGAGCTGTGAAGGAGAAGCCCGTGGCGTGTCCCTGGGCAGGCCGTTGGAGTCCTGGCTCCCCTGCACACTATTTGGTGATCCCAAGCAGCTGGCTGGCCTTCTCTGCGCCTCAGTTTCCTGAGGTGTGAAGTGGGAAGAAGCATCAGACCAACTGTGCATGGCAGTGGGAAGTATCTGTGAATTCATCTGTGGAAGGTGCTCAGAAGAGTGTCTGAGGCAGGCAGGGCAGTCCGTGGACACTAGCTTTCATTATTTTCAAGGTCACAGCTATGTGGCTGTCAGTGTCGGCTCTGGGCAGCCTGCTCAGGGAGGTAAGGGGTTGCTAACCTGGCCCTCGCCCCATCCTGAGCCCCGTGCAGCCCTTTGCATGGCTGTGAACCCCACCCCAGCTTCTGTATGCTTTGTCCCTAATGGCTGGCACCTGCACCTTCTGCAAAGATGACCCCCAGCAGCTATTGCTGTTTGGCCTGGATGCACCAACAGCTAGAAGTTCATAGGAGTTTGCATCCCCTGGTGCACTGAACCTCAGGAGTGTGGAGGCCCCACTCCATGGCCACCAGGCAAACAAACAGAGCTGCCTCGTTCAATCCAGAGCTGCCAGAAACTTCACCCCAAACCACGCTCTAGCTGGGCTCCTTCTGTCTCCATGACCTGCTGCCCCTGCCACCACACAGGTCGTCTTGGTGTCTCGACCTCAGTGAGTCCTGGTCCCAGGGTCAGGCCCCTGTGTGATCTGAGTCATGGGGAAGACTTCCTCCGGGAATTCAGAGCTGGGCTGAATGCGCATAGTGGGAGCCCAGCAGAGGAAGATGAGTCTGCAGGGAAATGGGAGGAGGAACGGCACAGGTGGAAGCCTCCTTGGGCGGAGAGCGTCTAAGGATCAGGGGAGACCGGCAGGAGCCACTGTGGACCGAGGCCAGAGGCCTCCAGGGGTGCACGATGTGGGCTGAGTTCGGGGGGTTGACGGGGCCGCACTTGGTGGGACATGGGAGTCAGCTTACAGAACAGGATCTTCATGTAAGAGCAATGGAGGCCACAGGTGCAGGGATGAGACTCAACACATTTGGGTAAGTGAACAAATAACCCAGGGAGCACGAATCCCCGGAGAGGAGCCGGGAGGGCCTGCAGCAGCCCAGGGGAGAGGGTGGTGGCCACGGCCAGCTTGACAGTGGGGATGGCGGGTGGAGATAGACATAAACAAACTTGAAAAATATTTAAGCAGCCAAAAAATGGAAAGTTATTTTGCCATTCCAATCACTGTCTTTCAGTGAAACTCCTACTGAAGTCTCCACTTGTGTAAGGGTAGATTTCATGATATATATATGTAGGTTTGTAAGACGGCCACATGAGAAACATCTCTACCGCTCAGCCAAGTTTGAGTTTTTATTTTGTTGTAACAAATGCAATACGGAGGGAAAAATATCTCTCAAATATTTAAAACATTTTATTCTTACAAAGAATTTGAAGATACACAGGTGAAATCAACACATGTGAATTTGTAATTCTAAGAATAATTTCACAGCAGAAAAAAGCATATACCTGTTTCATGGTATGTACATAGTTATTAAAGACAGAAAGTTATTAAAGATAGAAATGTATACTCTGGAGCATTCTAAAATTATAACCTAAAAGGGAAGTCTTTATCAAAAATATAGACATCTATATATATGCTTTTAGAAAAAGTTACAGTAAAAAGAGGAAAAATAAACCATCTGTAAACACAATTTTTAAGTTTTATAAGTAAGGCATAAATCCTTATACATTTTGCATTTATGAAATCATATTCCCCCCAGGAGTGCAAACCATGTAGCAAATGTTACATAATTAATATCTAACTTTTGCTGGATTTATGATTTCCTATGAAAAGCTGAAAAAATGAAGGCAAGGGAAGTCATTTTCTTAGTCACAGTGAATATTTCTAAGCTGTGACTAAACTTCCTAACATTGTCCTGTGCAGCCGATCCTAAATCAGGTGCTATAAATAAATTCTTTAAAAATGACTGAAGCAAATTATTAGAACACACCTACGCACACAGACATGTGTGTGCCCACGCCAGTACACACGTGCAACACATACGCACACAATTAAAAACTATTGATCCATCCTCATTCCAATGCCATAGAGAAAATACAAAAATAAAATTAAAAATGTCAGGGTCCTTTGACAAAATGATGCCACAGTGAATCATTAAGGAGTTCTAATATAAGAGGTTCTAACTTCATTAAACTCCTATTTAAAATAGAGGCGTTCTCTCATTTTCTACTATTGTTTTCACTTCAATGCAGGGAAAATGCAATTTCATGGGGGTCCTGATAACTTTAACCATCATTCAGACTTGCCTTTTTTATCAAGTAGTTACTTCCTCAAACATTGCATGAAACAGTGTCACAACAGAGTGTTACCAGGATTATCCCCCAGCCCTAGACCATGTAGCTGTAGAAGTCTTTTCATTGTGAAATGTAAACTTACTCTTGAAAAGTAAAGATTCAAACAGTGAATGTGGTAGAGGAGGGGCTGAAACATTTAGCAACAGTTTACCTTAATAACTGACAAATACCCAGCCCCCCTCAAGTCTCGGAAGATGCAAGGGAAACAGGTTCATGGGCAATTCTATGCAAAGGTAGCCTGTGTTGACGTGGGTTATGTGTAAACTAGCAGTGTACCCTGCAGAAGGCTTTGCCTTCCAACACTCAAATCTGCTTCCCTGAGTTTGGCAAGATCTTAACAGATACCATCATCTGGACAGACAGTACAGATTCTGGAACAATTGTACATAGGAAAGAATATAAACACCGAGGCCTAGATGTTCTTTATAGGCTGTTGCATGGTCTAGTTCTTGAAGTTTGCTTTCCAGTAATGCAGAAGCCGTGAGTACCATTCTTTCAGGAAAGTAAAAATTCCTGTTCTTGGTCTCGGTGAAAAACTAATCTGAAAAATAAAGTATATCTCAATTACATATCAAAAAAGTGGATTTAAACAAGAGGGCTTATTAGCAAAAAATTAAAGTTAAAACTAAAATTGCTCTGGGCTCTTGCAAAAGATGTGGTCCATTCTGACTAATATGCACAGGACTGGGGTTCTTGCAGTGAAGCTTGAATTCTTTCACTATCTACTTGACTCAACTCTGATGGTTGAGATGCTCAGAATTTGACAAATTTCCTAGTGACACCAGACATGGGGCGAGGAATAATAAAGTGTTCGTTTGGGTCTTATTCGGAAATTTCACCTGTAAGTGCATGTTTCTCTAAAGAGTCCACCTTCCATCAAATGTCCTTTAACTTGCAGTTGGCAAATAGCATCTAGTTCTCGGAATGTTCTAGGAGATGCTGATAAAAGGTGGAATGAGGAAGGCTGGGTTTACATAATGACATTCTATCCTATAATATGGTATGTTGCAAACATCATCTTTCCACAGAAGGTGATATTAGACATTTCTTAGGCTAACTTGATCATTTCAATGCACCTGTAAGTGCATGTCTCTTTAAATAGTCCACCTATTTAGAGAATTGAATTTATCTGAATGTGTATTAGGCTTTGAATTTATCTGAATGTGTATTAGGAGAAAATAACTAGAATTAGAAATTATTTATTTCATTAAGAAAAGGATTGCTTAATACAAAGAAAAAGTATGTCATTAAGATCTGTATTCATTTAAAGAAAATAATTCAATAGTAATAAAATTAATAATAGGCAGGGCAGTGCTTGTGGCTCAAAGGAGTAGGGCACCGGCCCCATATGCCGGAGGTGGGGGGGGGGGGTTCAAGCCCAACTCCGGCCAAAAAAAAAAAAATTAATAGTAGTCAGTATATGGATATGACAAAAGTTGTGAGGGGACATAAAAAATCCTCTATTGTCAAAAAAGGTCCTGAATAGCACACTGCAGACAAAAGGCCCCCACTGTACTTAATACAGGCTGATAAATACATACAGTGACATTACATGTTGCTACGTATCATGAACATAGACCCTAGGGCCTAATGCAGCCCACCACCATCTGTTTTTATAAAGCTTTTATTAGAACACAGTGTCTGCAGGGAGACTAACGATGGCTCTTCATAAATGTCAATGCTTAAATCCCTGGAACCTGTGACTATGTTGCCTTCCCTGGAAAAGGGGCTTTGCAGATGTGAAGGTCAATGTTATATAGACCTTGAAATGAGGAGATTATCCTGGGTAATATATTGTCTGAGAGATGTAACATAAAAAGGGGAGAGATTCAAAGCATGAGAAGGACTCAACTATCGTTGAAAGGGGGGAAGGTGCTGTGGACCAAGGACCACAGGCAATCACTAAAACTGAGAATGGCCTTCGGCTGACAGCAGCAATAAATTAAAGACCTCAGTCCTGTAACCGTAGAGAACTAATTCTGCCAACAACCCAAATAAGCAAATTACGTAGTAGATTCTCCGTTTGAGCCTCCAGAAAGGACTGTATCCCTGCCAACATTTCAACTGGAGTCTGGGAAGACCCCTGCCCGCCTCCAAACCTGCAGAACTATAAGATGACAAGTTTGTGTTGTCCCACCAACTAAGTTTTAGTAATTTGTTATGACAGTAATAAAAAGCAAATACAACAGCCCACCCATTCATCTACAAATCATCTGTGGTTGCTTTGATGTTACAAAGCAGCTTTAAGGGCATGTGACAGAGACTGTATGGCCTGTGAAACCTAAAATATTGGCCAACTGGCCCTTTACAGAAATAGTTCGTCAACCCCTGTTATTCACAGTCAGAAACCATTAACAGAAGCCAGAATTTACTGAAGATTTAATTGATGCAAAGCTCTGGACTAAGTAATTTACTGAAGATTTAATTGATGCAAAGCTCTGGACTAAGTATGTTATTCATTTCAATTTTATGTAATAGATATATTTTTAGTCCTCATTTTACAAATAAAAAAAAAAAAGAAGGCGGCAAAGATGTTAGGTGACCGCTCAAGGCCACCCAGGGAGTTAGAGGTGAGGAAATAGCAGGGACTCAAAGTCTAGTCTGCCTGACTCCTGAGTTTGGCTCACGTGCAGTACCTGGTCGCTCAAGGCACCTTGCACAGGGCAAGGAATGCCCAAGGTGCTCACCTGAGTAGGTTATCGTCGGCAGAATGCAATCGGGAGCTCCCGGCTGGGCACCAGGATGCCCAGGTGTAGCATCTCGACGGGCTCGAGGTCTGTGGCCACGATGTCGTATTTGCGGACAATCTGGAACACACATGCACAGAAAGGCAGGATTACTCCTCTCTTCTCCGGCCTTGCGAGGTAACACAGAACGCAACTGCAGACATCCAGCAAGCGTTTTACCCAACAAAGAGCCAGATGGAGCTGCAGCTCAGCCAGCCGGCGACCAATGCACATCCTTTTCCCGACGCCAAATGGAAGGTGTGCGAAAGGATTGATCTTTTTCTTCTCTTGAAGCCAACGTTCAGGTCTAAACCGACTTGGATCTTCAAAATTGTCTTCGTTGGACCCCAACACCTTGGTATTTAGCATCAACACTGTCTAAAAACACACAGAAACACACAGCATTAAAAGTAACCAGAAAAGTCCATTTGAATTGCCTGTAGTCCCAGCTACTCAGGAGGCTGAGGCAAGAGAATCGCCCAAGCCCAGGAGTTGGAGGTTGCTGTGAGCCGTGTGTTGCCATGTTGCTCTACCAAGGGTGAAAAAGTGAGACTCTATCTCTACAAAAAAAAAAAAAAATGATTGCCTTACAAATGTAAAAATAAAGCCACAGATCTGTAATAATGCTGATTGCCAACAAGCATTGAGTGCTTAAAATGAGCTGGGTAATAAATAGGTAAAGAATTTTAAAATCTTGCATCACATTTTCTCAGCAACCCTGTGTGGTAGATTCTGTTATTCCCATTTTACAGATGAGGAAGCTGAGTCTCATAGAAGTTATATAACTCAGAGTACACAAAGAAAGGTGACATTGAATCCAGGTATCTGTCTCCACAGCCATTATTTCTAATCCTACACTATGTACACATCTGTGTGCTGCTATCAGTGAATTTCCATAATGCATGGTCTCCTAATAAAAACTTCAGAGAGATCTGATGAATATTCAGAAAGATTATCTTTCCATGTTTTGTAGGTACAAAACATACAAATTCTACTTACTCCTTTGGGTAAGGCGTATTCACCTAGAACCGTTGCCTTGTCAAGAGTCCGAGTTGTAAATGGCACACTCGGGGTAAGCCTGAGCAAACAAAAGTCAGAGATGTTAAGATGGGCACAGACCAAGGGCTATCTGGGGTGCGGCTGGCAATGCAGACTGGGTTAGATACATAATTGCTGCCGAAGTTGACAGGTAGAAAGGGAAGCTGATCACAACTCTTCTAAAAGAGTTCTGTCTCTTTCTTCCCGACACTTACGTTTCTTGTTTCTTTTTTCTGATCTTATGGTGTTAGCTAAACCCCCAGTACAGCACCAATAAGTAGCTGGTAATGATGGTTTTCCCGTTTCATTGAGACTTCAGTGTGTTTCTTTCTGATACTTCACCTTGAACGCTGATGTTTGTTCTCCTTTTCTCCTACCTACCCTTCACGAAGTTAACACCATTTCCTTCTAATCCTAAGATGTTGTCAGTTCTGTTTTCCAGAAAGAGTCCAAAAAGAATTTTCTAAGACTATTTTATCCTAGAGGCTCAAAACCAAGATATCTGTATGTCCTATTATATAACATTATGGTTCTCTCAAGAGCTTTCATCTTTCAGCCTTCAAATAATCACACCTTGATCTTCATTCGCGCCTAGAGCATTCCTTAGAATTCTAGCGTAACTGATTTAAAAGGGAAGACTATTGACTTTCTAAGATTTAGTAGAATTTGCCCAACTGATTTAGGGAGTGAGTAATAAAAAAAGATATAGTCTCAAAGCTCTTTTGTGCAGTTGGATGAATGTTGCTAATGAGCTGGGGAGCTGCCTATGGTTTGGGGAAGCTGCTGAAATATTTGTATTGGTTCAGACATATGTTTTTACCTCATAGATTCTTTCAGACAGGCTTTTAAGTACGGCATATTCTTCACATCCTCCGCGCGTGGTATCTGATTCTCAGGCAAAACACTTTGAATTTCCTCAAGAAGCTTTTGTTGCACTTGGGGATTACGAGATAAGTTGTAGAGAATCCACATTAAGCTGTTTGCTGTCTGAAAGGCAAATGGACACAGATTTGAGTTTTTGCAAATAGACCGCCTTCCTCCACTACTGGGTAACAGAGGAGATGCCTGCCCCTCCCTCTGCAAAAGTATCACTTCTGCAAACGTATCAGGGAGGGGTTTCTCTCATCTTTATTAGTTGTGCCTTAAATCAGTCCAACACAAGAAAGGTCAGATTTATTTTACAAGATAGACATATATCAATTAAGGATTACTTATTTGATGAGGGACTCAAACCAGAATTCTTTAAATAATCAGCTACATTAGGACCTTTAAAAATCATAGTCTGTACACAGCTATGATTTAATAAATAAAAAAAATAAAAAAATAAAATTCTGCAAAAAAAAAAAATCATAGTCTGGGGCGGCATCCATAGCTCAGCAGATAGGGCGCCAGCCACATACACTGAGGCTGGTGGGTTCAAACCGGGTCTGGGTCTGCTAAAACAACAATGACAATTGCAACAACAATTTAAAAGAAAAATAGCTGGGTGTTGTGGCGGGTGCCTGTAATCCCCGCTACTTGGGAGGCTGAGGCAAGAGAATCACTTAAGCCCAAGAGTTTGAGTTTGCTGTGAGCTGTGACACCACGGCACTCTACCCAGGGTGACAGCTTGAGACTCTGTCTCAAAAAAAAATTAAAAAAAATAAAAATCATAGTCTGACACAATAATTGTTTGAACATAAATGAGCATACATAAAACTGGAGAAATGACAAAAGATTGGTGGATGGTAGCAGCAGCAATTTCCAGGTTATAATGGTGTTTTCTTATAATGCAAGATATTCCTGGGGGAGGGCAGTTGGTGAAGAGTATAAGGGATCTCTCTCTATTTTTTGTAGAACTGATGTGAATCTACAATCATCTCCAAAGTTTAATTCAAAATTATTTGCTGTAAAAATTGACTAAAGACAGAAAAAGAGAGATCCTTGGAGTATTGTTAATGAGAGGCTGTGAGAATTTTTATTGTGTAAATGCATAAGGAACTGTACTTCTAGAATTTAAAAGTTCTTTTGGCCACACCCGCAAATGTTACCACAAAAAAAAAAAAAAAAAAAAAAGGGCATTATGTATATTCAGGGTTTCAGCTACATGCAAAGAGTTCTCATTGGGGGTGTCAACACCAAAATAAGAAATTCTAGCATTGAGTTTTTTAAGGAACCAGCCACAGTTTCCGACAAAATCTTTTATTTCCTTTCCAAAGGCAAAGAGGAGAGAAAAAAATATTATGAAACTAGCCAGTGTAGCTTTTAGCTACATATATTCACTGCTAGTTGTCATAGGTATTTGTTTTTTAGGCCTTTCTTAGCTAATTTAAGCCAAATATCCCCCCAAATGGTCACTGTGTCTCCCATTTTGCAGACATGATGACGCTTTCGCTAACTGCTACGTGCCAGTCACAAAAATGAGCAAAGTGCAAAGCCCACTCAGAGCCAAGGGTTACTTATTATTTTTGGAAGAAGATGCCTCCAAGTCAGGCTTCCTCATGTCGGAGGCCTGGCAGCCTCAGCTGCAAATAAACTGCGGATAGCATTATCATAAGAGTCTAATTTACAAAACAGGAAGAGGGTGTACCCACCAAATTAGATACACTTTCAAATTTCTCTGATTTTCCCAATATGGCTTTCAGCATAGCCTAGACTTAAAAAAGAAACTGATTTAACCATATCAGTGAGTTCCTTCCCACAAGTACCAAACAGAGTTTCCAAAAGGCAGATAACTGTAGCTTGCACCAAAGCCATGTAAGACAGCCCGGGCCCGTCAGGAAGCCTCCAGGGGCTGATTGGAGGGTAAGCGGTTTGGGAAACCTCAGGGACACAAACTATCCCGGCTTGACCTTCTTGGAAGAGACCGATCTCGCTAAGTGGCCTTCTACGTCCACTCTTCCTCTGTTAAGTCCAGTCTTCACCCACCAGCCAGAGTCCATTTTTCAAAACATAAATCAGTCAGGTGACTACCTTGCTTAGCATTGCAAGAGCTTCTCGTCACAGGTGGAATCAAGTCTTAATGCCTTACCAACGCTCACAAGGACCTGGCTAATGTCTCTCCAGGCTTAACTCTGACTGCATCTGCTAGCTCTTTAGCCTCACCTCTCTTTCTGCCCCAGGGCCTTTGCACGTGCTGTTTCTGGTACCCAGAGTTTTCTAACGCATCACCCTGTTGGATTTCTCCATCCACACTACTATCTGAAATAAACCACATTTGTTTGCGTCCATGATCACCATCTGTTTTCCCCACTAGTATGGAAGTTTCGTGGGTTTAAGGGCCTTTGTCTCATGGTTCATAGTGGTCTTTCAAGAAGCTGGAACAGGGTGGTGGGTTCAAACCCAGCCCAGGCCAGCTGGACAACAATGACAACTGCAACAACAGAAACAAAATAGCCGGGCCTTGTGGCTGGTACCTGTAGTCCCAGCTACTTGGGAGGCTGAGGCAAGAGAATCACTTAAGCCCAAGAGTTTGAGGTTGCTGTGAGCTGTGACACCACAGCATTCTACTGAGAGTGACATAGTGAGACTTTCTCAAAAAAAAGCTGGAACATTCTCCAGCACTTAGTAGGCACTCAATAGTTCCTGAATTATTTCATTTATTTGATATGTATTTATTAGCTACCTATTTGCCTATATCCCAGGAATATAACAGTAGACAAAGTCATTTCCCTCAGAGAACGCATACTCCAGTTAAAACAAAAAATGGATGAAGCTTGACTTTTATGTCTCTAAGGAGCCTCTCAGAGTCAGTGATGCAATAGAAAAGTGAGCCGGGATGAATTCCTACTTTTAACAGCCTTCTGGAGCATGAGGAGAAATTAGGATGCTATTATTCCCTAATACAGAAAACCCCATTTTTTTCCTTTAGAAAAGAAATACCATCGAAGGAGGAAAACAGGGGAAAAAATGAACTTGCATATACTCTGCTTACAGACCTTAGGTGTAGGAAAGGTCAGACCTGTGAGCTCAAAAAAAAAAAAAAAAAAAAAAAAAATAGAGCAGAGATGGTTAAACCACCTGTAGGCTTGTGCTGGCATTTGTAGTGGAGGTTTGTACGAGGGGCGTCAACCATATCAGAGGCAAAATTCTGGTATTTAAAATGACCTGTTTCACTTAAATCAAAACCAAGTTTTCCCAACCTCAACATGTTTATAATTTTAAACAGAAAAAAAAATTATTGGCTTGAAAAAGAGTATTCGAAATTTTTCGCAGTTAGTTCCAGCCTTAATTAGGCACTTTGGGGGTAACATGAGCAACAACCCAAAATATCTCTGTTTTTAAAAATCTAAACTCCCTATCCTGATAAGGCTTAGAACTTTACCGCTAAAGTAAAGTTTTAAGCCATGGTAGTCTGCAGGTTTTTCACAGCGCTGATTAGATCCTAGCCTGATTTTCATCCTTGGAGCAGGTGAACAGTCTTCTCTTACCCTATGCTTCAGTACAAAAGACTGTTTCCTGAGAGCCCCCAGCAGCACCTTGCACGTGACTTTTTGTTTTTGTTAAATTGGAGGAATGTGTGAGTTGAATCACTGTTTAAAATTTGTCATGAAAAATTGTATGGACTGTTCACGTAGCAACCGAAACTCCGGCTCCCCTTACCGTTTCCACCGCAGCCAGCTGCAGCTCCGTGACCGCAGCGTACAGTTCTTTCTTTGAAAGCTGATTGTGGTGGTAAATATCACAAAGGAAATCCGTGCTAGGCTGCTGAGAATATTTCTCTAACCGGTTGTCGATACAAGATTTGACTATTAAGAGAGGAGAAAAAAAAGAAAGGAAGTCAGTTGAGCATTAGGATGAAGGAAAGGATAAAAAGGAAATCTAAGATCAAAATCTTTTTTGGCATATCTAAAAGGGGTCTTTTCAGGGACACTGAGACTTTGCTATATAAACTAATACCACCTTATAATTACATCAGCCAAAATTGATCATTGCCTGAAATGAGGAAGTCTTCTTCATTTTAATGTGCATACAAAGCACGTAGGCATCTTCTTAAAATACAGATTCTGAATCGGGGGTCTGGAGTGGGCTGGAAAATCTGTATTTCTGACAAGTGGCAGGCGGTGCTGCTAGAGTGCCATAGCATCATAGCTCACAGCAACCTCACACTCCCTGACTCAAGTAATCCTCTTGCCTCAGCCTCCCAAGAAGCTGGGACCACAGGTGCCTGCCACCACACCTGGCTAATTTTCCTATTTTTAGTAGAGATGGGGGTCTCACTCTTGTTTGGGCTGGTCTCAAACTCCTGAGCTCAAGTAATCCACCTGCCTCGGCTGGGATTACAGGCATGAACCAATGCACCCGGCTACATTTTGAGCAGCGAGAGCTTAGAGCTCTGTAGAGGCACTGGGTTTACTTTCAGAGTCAGAACTTGAACTCAGGTATTACCAAACAGACACACACACCCCGTATATGCACAAGAACAGTGCCCACGGGCACCTGTGTTTCTTGGTTAGCACTCCAAGGTGACCCCCAGTACTCTCTGCACTAGTCCTGGAAGCAATGCCCAGGACTGTTGGTATTAATGGCAACAATTTCTTAACATTTATAACGTAAATTCTAGGCATTGTGTTTCCCTTCCTTCAATCTGTTATTCAAAAAACCACCACACTAATTATAATGATGATGGTCACATGTGGTACCAGCAGTCCAGGTCTGAATCAGGGAGCTCTTCTGCCTGGCTTCAAGCCCTGGCTTTGCCATTGCTTGGCGTGCAAGCTCAGAAAAGTTATTTAATGTCCGTGCATCCCGGGTACCACTAAAAACAGGACCCTCCTTATAGATTTGTTGTGAGAAGGACATGAGTGTACGTGGGAACAATATCTAGCACCAAACATTCCCTCCATCCTATAGCAGAAAGATATTGATCCACTGAGATATTGGGATATTCCAAGGTTTTTATTTCACTCCTATTAGACCCAGAGACAGTTGCACTGAGGCAGGTACTGTTGTCATCATCATTAGCCCATGTTAGAGTGGATGAAAAGGTGAGGGCACATCTGGTCAAGCTATCACAACCAGTCCTAGAGTTGAACTTGAACCTAAGGGTCTCTAACTCCAAAGTTCTTGGTTTTAACCACTCCTAATTCCTGAAAAAGACCACAAAAAATACCTTCTGCCTCTTATTTAGAATTCGTCTATACCAGAGTGATCCCCGAATGCATGTGTTTGCAAAGCCTGAATGAATCAGGAGCAACTCCAGGGAAGGACCAGGGTGGTTAGGGCAGGAAGAGCATTCTGGACCTTCCCTCTGCAGCTCTAGAGGCTGGGCTGCTGCACAGGTAGCCCCTTTACCTGATTTGAAAATGGTATCCCAGGCCAGTGTGTGGGCCTGCCAGACCTTGGTGTTGAGGCTCTTGTGCAGCTCCACGGGAGTGACCATCATCTTCCCGAAGGTGCTCATCATCTGAGGGAAAGACAGATGCTTTTCATTCTCAATTCTCCCCCTCTCCAATAGCCCTCACTCTGGAAGAGGGACCCCTAAGCCAGGGCACCTGTGCTTCTTGGTTAGCACTCCAAGGTGATCCCCAGTACTCTCTGCACTAGTCCTGGAAGCAATGCCCATATCCCACTTCCAGGGAAATATTGAAAGTATTATTCAGCATAATTTTTCACTTGCTAAGTTTATAAAAAATTTGATCTTATGACCTAACCATTAAGAAAAAAAAAGAAAAAGGAAAAACTTTCACATTCTCTTAAATATCTAATAATTTCCAAACTTCAGGCATTCCCAAATTGATTTCACAGTATCTATCATATTCACATACGACCTTTAAACTACCCCCCAAATTTAAAATCTGATTTAAAAAGATATTTTTTTTATCAGTTGACCTTTAGCCAAAATACCTATTTTAACCTTGCCTGAACAAAGAAATAATGGATTTACGGTATCTGCACATGTACACATAAACACACTAAAATACATCATGCACATGAAAATGACCACTTAGATTTTGAAATAAAACACGTGTGCATGTCACTCTCTGGGTAGCACTTTAAAGTTCCATGGAGATCAATCTGCGGGGAGAACACCAGGAAAACCGTTCTTCCGAGGGGGCTGATTACCGTTTTGATGGCCGAGATGAAGTTCAAAGCTTCCTCCCCTGTGTTCTCCTGAAGGAGCCCAAATCTCTTCTCGTATAACACAAGGCAGATACCTGTTATTTAAAATAATTATCACCGTTACACAACATAGCAACACTGGGGTCTGTGATTAGCTGGCTATTAAAGACTTGATGCGGAGCCTTATCATTGTGTTGGATTTTCTAAGAAAAAAAAAATAGAACTCCAAGAACAGAGGAAAGGGAAAGAGTCAGAGACAAAGGGCATGATCGCTGTCCTCTCTTTGAGGAAATCATCTCCAGGCCTAATGACCCATCAACTTAGAACGCCTGGGTTAGAAAAGCACTGTCCTTAGTTGCACCAGCTACACAGAATTTCCAGGGGCAAAGGTGCCTTGGGTCAAAACTGCCCTATGCCTTCCCCCAGCTGGAAGGCCCAAGAACAGGAGGAAGAAATGGGAATGGAATAATTATATACCAGGCTCCCACTGTATGCCAGGCACCAGGCTAGCACTTGTTGTTGATGCCTTTCTCTGCTTCATCATTTGATTGAGACACAATTTCTTTACAAGTAAAATTCTCAATTCTTCAGAAGAGCTAAAAGAACAGCATGATCAATACCAGTAACCTCTGAATTCAGATGTAGGGCTCCTCAATATTTTGGGACAATTACTTTCTCTTTGTGTGTATTACACATCCAAGTGTATACATATCTCTGTGTGTGCGGAACCATTTAAAAATGATGTTCAGCCTTCATGATACTTCATCATTAAGTACTTGAGCAGAAATCTCCTAAGAATAAAGGCATTGTCCTACATGACCATAATGTCACTAACCTCTCCAAGGACAGTAGTGACCATCCTTCACTACAGCTACAATATGCCCATTTAAATGTTTTCCCCACTTGCCTAAAAATTATCTTCTATAATCATTTTCCTTTATGATCCGGGATCACTACATCCACCCTTGGATCAGTGGATAATTAGCTTTTGATTTATAAACGAGGATGCTGGGCCTAGGAATGTAAACAACTGGCCTAAAATCATAAAGCTGAGAAGAGAGAGTCAATAAACTCAGCCAGTGCAATTCCACAGGTGTATCAGTCCTCAGGTGATAAATCAGGATTGAATTAAACTGATTTCCCTGCCTTCATTATAGCAAATGCCAGTAACCACATAACCCAAGTATGGATAATGGGACCTAAAGCAAATACTCCTTTTTGCTATCTTGATCAAGGGATACAGCACAGCTGGCTAGTTCTTTTCTTTTCTTTGTTTTTTCCTTTCTTCCTTTTGCCTAGAATGCAGAGGTGAGGTCAGGATCTATAGCAATCATTTTGCAACATAGCAGCCAGCTAAGGATAGATGAGTAAAAAGCCAGAAATGGCTCTCTACTGTCATCCTAGAGAGCCAGCTGTGGGCTGCCTTCTTGGGACTTCCCCTAGTGCTCGATGATAGGTTTGGACCAACAGAGTCAGGGTTTCTCTGACTTGCAACTGAATGCATTTGATACTCCTTAATTTAGGGACTTCCAGTGCACAATTTCTAAAACATACACCTCTATAATTTGTTCCCTCCCTTCGTCCCTCTTTTTCCTTGATGCCTTCTGTGGATTTCTCGTTTGCATGGAGATTTGCAGTGTGTTAAGATGCCTGGTCCATCTGATCGCTGTAAAAGCCTCCATGGGGGTTGGAGGGTCATCAGCAGCCAGGGGATCTTCCGCCAATCCGGCCATGTCACTGTCCCGCTAAACGCTCTGCTACAGCTCCAGTTACTCTTGGGCTCAATCCCAAATGCCTGTCCCTGGTTTACAAAGCCTTCCATGAGCTGCTCACTGCCCACTCACAACCTCTGTCCTCCCAATGCCCTGACCTTACACAATGTGCTTAAAGCCATTCTGGGCTTTTTCTTTCTTTTCTTTTCCTTTCTCTTCCTTACTCTCTCCTTTCTCTCTCTCTCTCTCAGAGTCTTACTCTGTTGTCCAGGGTAAAGTGCCGTGGCATCAGCCCAGCTTACAACAACCCCAAACTCCTGGGTTCAAGCAATCCTCCTGCCTCAGCTTCCCAGGTAGCTGGGACTATACGTGCCTGCCACCACACTTGATTAATTTTTCTATTTTTAGTAGATATGGGGTCTTACTCTTGATCAGGCCTCGAACTCCTGAACTCTAGCAATTTTCCCACCTCTCTCTCCCAGAGTGCTAGGATTTCAAGTGTGAGCCACAATGCCCAGTCTGGGCTTTTTCACTGGAATGTTCCTCCTTCTGCGCTTTTCACCTGATAAACTCCTGTTCATCTATCAGGTATTAGCAGCGAGGCTCCACCTCCACGCAGCCCCCTCGCCGAGCTGGGCTCAGGCAGGCCTCACAGATTCTCCTGTAACCTCAACTTGTTCAGCCCCACACCCACCTGTCTGACCAGAGTTGCTCACATCCCCTGGGCAGCAAGCTCCTCAAGGCTGGGCTCTCTCTGCCTTCCCTTCCCAGAATGGTCCTTAAGGAAAGAGATGGTGCCCTCATCTGCTCAGAATGAGCAGCTCCTGTATGAATCAGACCAAATGCGCAAGTTCTTGCTGGACCTAAGTGCTCTGCCTGATCCACGCCTGCCCCATTTCTGAACATGTCTTCTTACACAGACACCCCTCTGTCCCCCTTGCCCCTCAGGGTCACTCACACCAGTATCCCTCAAAGGTGATAGCTTCACTTCCCCCCTTGGGGCATTTGCACTTTCTGTCACCGCTGCCTGGAACACTCCCCACAGGCCCTCCTGACTTCTTCCTTCCTCTGCTTTAGGCCTTTTTTTTTTTTTTTTAAATTAAATCATAGCTGTGTGCATTAATGCAATCATGGAGTACAATGTGCTGGCTTTCTATGCCATTTGAAATATTTTCATCAAACTGGTTAACACAGCCTTCACCACATCTGCTTATTGTGTTCAGATATTTATACTCTACACTTTCTCTCCTTAGCAACAAGAGCTTGCCTTGCCCTCACCGAGGCACCTGTCATGTTCTTTCTTGAGTCTCTTTTTCCTTACGCCTCTGCAGAGTGTATATTGCAATGTGATTACTTGTTGATTGTCACCCTTCTAGAATCTAAGCTCCACCAAGGGCAGGCTGTTACCTGTTTGGTTCACTGTGGTGGCCCTAGTACCTGGCACAGTCCCTGACACGTAGCAGGTGGTTAATAAATGTTTGCTGCACAACTTCAGACCCAGCCGATAGTTCAAAGCATAACTTAAGTGCCTAAAAGAAGCATTAAGTGAGGTGGGGGGCCATGGCCTTGCCCTGGTCCTGTAGTCAACAGTAGTGTATGTTTACTGAAGAGTTATCGACAGGCCCAGGTTATCCTCAAAATCACCTGCAAATTCAAACGAGCAAGACAGTGGGGGCTACTTACTTTCAAATGACCATTTGTTCAGTTCGCTGTACACATCTTCAAGGCGGCCTCTTTCATCACAAAGTTCATCTATTCTCTCCATAAAATCAGCCAAGACCTTAAAAGAAAACAACCAGAGTGACCCATTGAAGTCACTGAAGAAAAACAAAAACCTGACTTCAGGTTTTGCGACTTTGTGTATCACCACCCATGCTGTTATCCATTCTGCGGTGACGCTAATGACATAGCCTCCTTGGGAACCCACCTTATCCACTAACAACCTTGTCCCGGGTTATTTCCGGAAGCTACCCTGAAGCTTCAATTTGGGCTTTTGATCTAAAAATGATTCCGGCAATTTCAGAAAAGGAAAACATTTCTCCTCATCAGAATGGAGGAATAAACCACAAAGGAGAAATAAGCCAAGTGTCCCTGTTGGCACAACATCCGGAGAACTGTGATGCTACAACTGTCCCTAAGTGTGTACTTTCCTATCCGGGCAGGCAGAGGGTTGGTGGTTGTGTTAAGCATGTTGAACTTGGAGCCAGGAGATCTGCAAATTGTGGGCACAGCTCCTTCCCTAAATAGTCTGTGACCTTGGGAAAGTTACATGAGGCCTTTGGATGCCATTTTCAAAAACCGAGGCTTTTGATGATGAATGGTTCACATGTAATGAGGTTTGAATAGGACCATGCACCTTTCGAAATGTATTAGCTGGTCCTCACAGCAATGTCACTGCTCCCATTTCCCATGTAGTAGATGAGAAAACTGAGGCTTAGAGAGACTAAGTCACCCACAGACACACAGCTGATAAGTTGACATGTTGAACCCTGACAAAAAGTATAGTCTGACCATCAACCTGCACATGTCATCAGTGGACAAATTTAGTGTGCCCACATCGTGCATCAAAAGTACTTTGAATCCGTTATCATCATGAAAACATTAAGAGGTTTCATATTAACACACTGATTTCCCACTATTCATCAAAAGAAGTATATAATTCAGCACTGGGTCTGAATCCCCTCCTGGCAGTAATTTGCCGGAGCTGGGGCAGCTGTCCCCTCTAGGAAGGCATGCACTATTTTGTTTGCTAAAATTTTACTAGGCATGCTTTATTCTTTTACGTTAGTTACCTGGATCCTGGAAGCTTCTGAGTTTGCAATCCCTCACCTATATGATCCCCTCTGGGTCCAAGTCCAGTTCAAAATAAACATTCAACTGAACAGGAGTAAAAGAGGTTACTATATGTTCACAACCCCCTTTGACCCACTGTTGGTTAAAGGGTAATGTTCACATTCTTTAGTATGGTACAAAAACACTGTTAGGACCTGCCTCATGCCCAGGGTCTTCTCAGAGAAAACCTCATTCAGCCGCACTGCTCCTCTCATGCTCTGAACGCACCATGCCGGCTCATGCCTGGTCTCTCTGCCCGGATGTCTTCCCCTACCTTCTCTGCTTTGTAAACGTCTACTCATTTTGCAAAACCCAGCTCACATGTGACCATCTAAGAATTGTACAAGCATTATGTCATTTAATTTTCACAAGGGTGGAAACTGTTACTCCCATTTTGCAGATTGAGAAACTGAGGCTTAAGAAAATTAAGTGGCATAGCCAGGTCTCATAGCCAGGGGATGGAGGAGGCCAGGGCTCAAATCTAAGACTGTAGGATACCAAAGACTGTGCTCCTTACTATTCCCTCATTGTAATTTTACCTTAAGAAAAAGGCCGAATGAAGGAGAAATAAGAGCTTGGGGGGAGGGGAGGTGGGGGATAAAAATAGAAAGAAAAGACCCCTGAACCATTCGAATTTCATTTTTCCCCTCTGCACATTATAGCTGTGACTTGAAGCTCCATTAACATCCCTTTATGCTTAAAAGCCCCAGAAAAACCGGTCCCAGCCTGCAAACCTCATTGATTTTGTTGTCCAGTTTCATAACTTCCACCGGTTTCATGAGTTTCTTTTGAAAGGCACTGCGGATCCTCTGCCAGTCTTCCCCTTCCCTAGGAGAGAAGCAGGGTTCTATTTAGAGTGAACCGAAAAGAAAAGAGAGAAGATGCAGAAAGACTTCCAGCTGCAACTTCACGGACTATACGAGCAAATAAACACCGACGATCACGTCAAGAAATACCCAGAGAATATTAGGACTAGCATATTTTGGATGAAATATGGACAGTATTTTGACAGTAGTTTAACAAAAGAATAAAAAAGCACCTTTCCTCCTAGCCTAAGATTGCATTGGAAGTTGAAGCTTAGGTAACTTGGGTTCAGGGATTTTGAGGTGCTCTTGCAGGGGCAGCGCTGGGAGGCCAGAGGTTTTAATTCCTAGCAAGAAGAGCGGACGTGTGAACACCCCTTCATCAGCAACTCAGATTTGTTTGAATAAAAGCATTGTCTTCTTTAAACTCATTGGCTTGGGCCTCACATTTGCAAAGCCACTGAAATTCAGAATTTTACCATCGCCTCCAAATCATGAGTTTTAAGAAGTTTGCAGCCATCATGGAATGTTCCGCATTTGCCCATAACTGACCACACAGCTAAGTCAAAGCTGCATCTTCACGCCATGACATGTTTTTTTTAATTCTAGGGATTATATTCCGGAAAATACAACTACTAGGCATTACAATGTAAGGGTTTGAAAGTGCTAACTTGATAGATGCTGCCGACTAAAAAGCAGAGATCACATCACGCTGTAGCATTTATCTGTCTAAAATGTAACCTTGACATCCGTCCTCGTCCCTTCTTTACAAGTAGAAAGAAATTATAATCCCCAAACCATTTTAGCAAGGAAGGCCACGGCCAAAAGCAAAAGCAGGTGTTTTCTGACTTTTGACCTTAGAAGGTGTTTCAGAGAATTTTAAGAAATCCTGTTTGTATAGGACGTTTGCCTGCACGCAGACTTTGGGATTTTAATTTGCCCCCGAGTCTGCACACCACGCTGCGTATAACCCAGCTTTGTTCCTTGAGGCAAAGGCGTGGTGCTGCCCAGTTGCCAGCGATTGGCAGCAGGTGTCGGGGGGCGCGGCTTCCCCACATCCACTTCAGTCTATACAGGAGCTGAGAAGGCTCCTGCACTGGGAAGGGGGTCCCACTCCAGGAAACTCTTAATTCCCCCCTCTCCTAATTTGTAGGCCGGTCAGGCGCTTCTGGCCAGGCCGCCTGCCCGGGTCCCTGCGACCCAGCGGACTCACAGGATCAGCAGCCCGTAGCCTTCTTTGCGGTAGTCGCGATAGGCCTTCCAGGGCTTGACCTCCAGCCGCTGCGGATAGGCGCTCTCGGTGCGGTACAGCGCTTCCAGCAGGCACGGCGAGCCCAGGTGCACCGAGTCGAAAGAGCCCAGCTTCATGCGGAAAATCTTGCCGTACTTCTTGTGGTACTCGGCCTGCGACGGGACGGGCACCGCGCCGAGTCAGCGCGCATCCTTGGCTGTGGCGAGCGTCCCAAGAGCGCTTCTCCCCGCTCCCTCCTCTCTCCTCCTTCCTCCTCCAGGACTGGGGACCGTCGCTGCCAGGATGCCGGAGCGCCCCGCGCCTCGGAGAGGGTTTGGGGCGCCACTGGGAGGGCTGGACAGGGAGGGAATTGGGGGCTCAAAGAGATATTTACCAGGGTGTCGTGCTGTTTCTTGAGTCCCCCTTTCCAGAGGATCTCTAGCAGGCTCCCCAGCAGCGGCCAGTTGGTGGGGCCGGGCAGCGCGGCCGCGTTCTGCGTCTTGCCACCTGCGGCCAGCGGGCAGAGGGGTACCTCCGGCGGCTGATGGGGCGCGGGCGCAGTGGAAGTCATGGGTCTGGGGGGCTGCCCGAGACTGCGCAGCTGCTGCAGGAAAGCGGCAAGGGCGCGGCTCTTGCTGATTGGGGAGCTCATGGCAGCTCGCGGGCTCTGCCCGAGGGGAGGCGCGGGGACTGGGCAGGGCGAGGTTGGAAAGGGGCCCTGGCAGGATTTGGGCGGGGGGTTGACGGTTCTGGGAAAGAGGCAAAGAGAATCAGAAGGTGTGGTAAAGGGGGAGAAGGAGGGGCAGGGAGCAGAAAGGACCTCGACGAGGATGCTCAACGCTGCGCCGGCGGTGTGACAGACGAAGCCCGGGTACCAGGCTCGCGCTGGCCGCAGGTCTGGGGGCGCTGTGGCCGCGAGTTGGGTGTATCTTGGCAGAGGAAAGGGAGTGCTGTGGGTCTACGAGCAGCCTTCCAGGCTCTGGAGCCGCGGGGAGGGGTGTCAAGGAGGGTAGAAGTGATGCTGCGGGCGCCGCGGTCTCCTCCGGCCCCTCTCCATGCTCCCACACCCCGGGACCATGCATTTATGGAGTCAGGGCAGGCCCCGGGTGGCCAATGAGCACGCAGGGTAGGGCGGAGTGGCCCTCGCCGGCCAGGCCCCGAGGGACGCGGGACCCGGGGGAGGGGGTGGAAAGAGGATGGAGTCAGCGAGGTGAGCGAGGGCGCCTGGGCCTCGGGTGACCGGTGCGCGGCGGACTCCACCCCGGAGATAACCCTCGGGAAGGCAGGCGGCTCTGGAGTTCAGCGGGTGTACGCCGCGCGCCTCCCCGCCCTCCCCGGCGGGCAGGAGCGGGCAGCTGCAGCGCTGCACTGCGGCGCTTGCACAATCGCGCGCCGGGCGGGCGAGGTCCCCGAGTGCGGGCCGGGGAGGCTGCCGGAGCTCGCGCCTCCCGGGGGGGGCGGGCAGGGTTTCCCAACACCGACTGAACTTTCCTTGGAGGAAGTCTGGCTTTCTGCACATCGCCGGGTGGGGAGGATTTGAATCTGAAATGTATGCAAAGAGAGGGCCTCGGGGTAGCAAGAAGAGCCGATTGAGTTTGTAGAGTTTCTCTTCTGCGGCTTCATCTTGGGTTTTTAGGAAGAGTGAATGAACTAGGGCAAGGAAGGCGCCTACTAGGACCTGTGTTCCTAGTTAACTGTCGGGAAAGACCGGTTACTGCTGCTGCTACCTCTCTGGTAGTTAGGGAAGGCTCCTGGAGAGCGCAGCTTGCAGTGACAGCGCTCAGATTCAAGCGGGGCCACCCCCCAAGCCTCACCTCTTCTTGTTCCTCCCAACCCTGGGCGGAGGGTGGGCAGAGGAGCGTCTCCGAGTCTAGTATCCTTGTGAGTCAATTTGAGGGTCGCTATACCCTCATTCCAGGTAGGTCAAGATAAACATTTAAAATATTAAGTGAAACACAACCATTATCTTTACAAATATCTGTTTGGCTTCTCTCATTTCTTGACGATTTCTGAATAAATTCAATTGTGTTGGTAAAGTTACATTATAGGCATATTATATATGTATATATATATGAAATTTTATACTTTCTGTTCAATTTAATAGTTTTTAATATACATAAAAATTATATATAATATGCCTATAATAAATTTTATATAAAATATACATATTATATATGTATACATATGCTTTTTTTGAGACAGAGTCTCACTCTGTCACCCTGGGTAGAGTGCCATAGCATTAGCCTAGCTCACAGAAACCTCAAATTCCTGGGTTCAAGTGATCCTCCTGCCTCAGCCTCTAAGTAGCTGGGACTACAGGTGCCTGCAACAATGCTAGGCTACCTTGTATACACACACACACACACACACACACACACACACACACACACATATATATATATATATAAATTTTTTTTTTTTGTAGAGATGGGATCTCACTCTTGCTCAAGCTGGTCTTGAATACCTGAGCCCAAGCTATCCTCCCGCCTTGGCCTCCCAGAGTGCTAGGATTATAGGTGTGCGCTACTATTCCTGGCAAGTTATTTATATATATAGCAAGTATGGGAAAGTGTATCTTAAATCCTCCAAAACAAAATTACATGGGGAGAACTTTTGAAGATTTGTCATAAAAAGAGCTCCTCCATTTCAAAGGAGACAAAAACTATAGTGTGTACACTCAAGTTTTACTACAACTACTACAAATTGTACTTTATTAAGGAAATAGTATGTCTGTATCATGTATTTTATTATCATTAGCCACACAATGCCACAGGCAAATATTATTTCCTGTTTTACAATGACAAAACCTTGGTTTCTTGCACAGTTTAATCCAGCCCCGGGTTACATCTATCTTGCTATCATTATAACTCACTTAGTTCACCTTGTCCTCACCTCCCATTCTTAAAAGGGGAATAATAATAATAGTGGTTCTTATATATCATTATAATATTATAGTTACAATAAAATCATATAGCTGTGGTCTTAGAACTTAAATCTTAGCTTGTTTGAGAGGCCAGTTTTTTCTGCTGTATTCCTAGTACCTACAACTGTGTCTGGATCAGCTTAGGTGTGCCATAAATATTTGTCAAATTATATATTGCAAAATGACAATGATTAAGTGCTTTGCTGTTATAGCTGTCCTTGTGCAATTGATTCTATAATTCTTTTAAAACATAGATCCTGGAAAAAGATGTGTCTAATTACAAACTTTATATGTAAAGTAACATTGGTTTTGTTTTTCGGTTTTGCAAAATGTCTAGGAAAATAGAGATTTGGGTACACTCTTTAAAATAACAGATTATCTCCTCACAAAACTAGAGAATCCAATAAATGGATTAATAAATGTAAAATATTTTGAACAGTACTTGTTAGGTGATAAATGCTTGGTTTTCGCTGTCGTTGTTAATGATCACTTGGGAGATACGGATATAACTGTCCTATTTAGAGTCAAGTTAAGCCAGCTAATGAAAACTCCATTGATTTTTAAACATTCCATTGATACCATATATATTTCATAATTAGTTTTTACAATTACATCATCACATAGATACTTATTCTATGCGTTCATGCATGATATAACTTGGCTAATTCCATCAGAGTGAAAATCTGGGAAATTCCATGACAAGATTACTATAGCCAATTATTTTGGACCCAAAGTAGAGTTCACTTTGCTCCTATATGTCAAGAGCCTGCCTCGACATATCTTGTTATTGCTGTTAACTTGGATGAAGCATTATTGAGTTTGGATGTATTTTGCCAGAGCTTTAATATGAACCAGCAAGCACATACCTTGATAGGCAATTGGCACCTGAAAGGAACCAGTGGAAAGTACCTTGGTGGTTAGTATGAGTTAACTCCAGGGGCGAACAGGGATATCCGGCTGTTTGTTAATGAACATGAAGTGGGCCAACTGAACAATTCCAAAACAAGTAAGCTCCAGAAAGCCACAGTGCAGAGAAAGAATTGGGAAACAATATTCAAAGTTTTCCCCCTTTCCCATGCTGTCTTTAGAACCGAGAACTGAAGCGGCCCTTTTCCACCCTCAGAGAGAGCCCTGGGGTGCTAAGTGCAGGATTCTATCCCGCTAGATGTGATGGGATTTGGATTGAGCAGGCTGGGACAGTTAATGCAAAAATTCCCTGGAGTATTCATCGGCAGATGAAGAGTTAAGTTACGTTGTCCGATGTATCATTTACCAAAAAACATGACAAGTGCTATTTCTTATGTCATGGCCAGGCATTTTACATTCATTATTTCACTGACTTCAATCTCATTGAAAAGTATGTGGTAGATCCTGCTGTTCCTTAATACTCAAGGTGGGCTCCATGGACAAGTGTCATTGGCACCACCCAGCAGCTGGCTAAAAGTGTAGGGTCTCAGACCCACCATGGCTGGATCTACTGAACCAGAGTCTGAATCTTACCTGGACTACCAGGTCATTTTAATGCACAGTAACTTTTGGGACATCCACAAGGGCATCTAAATAGCGCTCAAGACATCGGGTTGATAACCAGTGGAGTGGACATTCCCCAGCTTGCCATCCCTGGCACGCACCTGACTTGTGGGGAAAGGGTGATAGTAGCTATGGGTAACCTTGGCATTTTAGTCTTAGCCTGGAGAGGGAATCTTACTGTGACCAATAAACTAGGTACCTCAAAGAGCACAGCATCCTTTACTTATTTCATTAATAAACTATCCCTACTTTTTTCCAAGAACTCTACCTGCAGGGCGGCATCTGTGGCTCAAGGAGTAGGGCGCTAGCCCCATATACCGGAGGTGGTGGGTTCAAACCCAGCCCCAGCCACAAAAAAGAAAAAAGAAAAAAGAACTCTACCTGCTCTCTAGTGCTGCTGAAAATATTTTCTGTAAGGTGTGGTTAAAACCAGATTGAGAGAAACCTGCATTTAATGTATGACCTTGAACAACTGACCTCATCTTCCTAAGACTCAATTCCTGCTTCTGTCAAATGGGTGTATGAGCTTCATAAAATTGTTTTAAGGATTAAATAAGATAATACATATGAGGCATGAATAATGAGTCAATCAATATTGGCAAATAAATATTTGGTAAATCACTATTAACTGAGACCAGAAATGAGGGGATGCCCCAGTTCCATAAGAAAAGCTTACAGTGGAGGGTGGAATTTTCAGGTCGGGTGGCATTTTTTATATGTCTGATTCTTAGAATCATATATTATAAGTTTATATCACAATTATATGTCTTCAGAAGCTTCAGTCATGAAGGAACAAGAGAGAGTACTGAAAGGAACATTTGTCAGGCATCTGGGGACCTTACAGAGCTCGCAGCCATCTAGTTAGTTTGAGGGGAAGAAGTGCCCAGGGTGGTTCTCAACCTTCCTAATGCCGCAGCCCTTTAATACAGTTCCTGTGGGCCGCGACAGTTGAGAACCACTGGCCTAGGGTGTTCCATTCTCAGGAATGTTCAAATGCCTGAATGGAATTTTCCTCTTTCCTTCCTTCCTTCCTTTCTCTTTTCCTCTCTCTTTCTTTCTTTTTGTGAGACAATGTCTTGCTCTGTCACCTGAGCTGCAATGCAGCAGCCTCACTGCAACCTCCGACTTTTGGCCTCAAGCCCTCCTATAGCTGAAACTATAGGCAGGAACCACCGTGCTGGGCCTCGAAGGAAATTTCCCATGCATTTTAACAGGGAGAGTAATTCATTGGAGTGTCCTCCAGAATTCAACACTGTATGTCTCTCAATTCGCTCAAATTTAGGCACTTTCCCTAATTCTGCTTCTGGTGGTACCGGAGAATAAACATGTAATAGTACGTTGTGTGTTTAGGTTTAATCTTGAAAGGTTATGAATTTCAAAGCTCCCACCATCTCCTTAGATCGTCATAATTCATAAGATAAACCCCATGTTGACTATCATTTTACAAATGAGGAAATTCAGGCTCAGACACTTAAAGGCCACTCAGTGAGTTTACGGCAGAGCTAAAAATTAAAATTCTGTGTTTATCCAGCTTTACCCATAATCTCCCATCTTCTGTCCTGAGTAGAGTATCTTTCCACATCTTTGTTTATTATTGAAGTTTCCTTAAACTTAAGATGACAAGTATGCCAGTGAAGTGCACATGTGTTTCCAGTTCTCTACTGCCCAGCATTTGAATCTAGAAAATTTAAAGAAATCCTCAAATAGAGACATTTGCACCAATTGTGGAAGTTAAAGGAGCTCTAAACTCCCTGGCTCCTGGTTCTCTAGTGGCCTTAGGTTGACTGAGCTCAGCCAATCTGATGCTCTGTTGGGAGTTTGGAAGCCATGCAGACTTGAGCTATATTTTGCTGGTGGTGGCAACAGAATTCAGAGTCCCTGAGTGTTCTCCAAACGTCCTTCCAAAAGGAATGTACTAGCTTGCACCAGATTGTTCACTGCAGCTCAATTCATAATTGCCAAGTCATGGAAGAAGCCCAAGTGCCCATCGACCCATGAATGGATTAATAAATTGTGGTATATGTACACCATGGAATACTATGCAGCATTAAGAAAAATGGAGACTTTACCTCTTTTTATGTTTACATGGATGGAGCTGGAAAATATTCTTCTTAGTATCTCAGGAATGGAAAAAAAATATCCAATGTACTCAGTACTACTGTGAAACCAATTTATAATCACTCACACTTGCATGAAAAATGAAACACAAATATAGCCTAGGATGAAAGAGGGAAGGGGAGAGAAAGGGGAAGGGAGAGGGGTGGGTCAGTAGAGGGAGGGTTAGTAGGGGGACCACACCTGAGGAGCATATTGCAAATAACAAGTTGGATCTATCAGGTGTAGAACACAAATGTCTTAATGCTGTAATTGGGTAAACGAGGTGAAAGTATGTTGATTAGTAAGATGTAAACACTCCAATTTGTACAAATAATCAACACATTGCATCTCATAATGGCATAAATGTATTCATGATCTATGTACAAACGACTTAATAAAAAAAAAATAAACAAAAAAGAATTCAGTGTCCACTGCCAGCAGGGCCATACTTCTTCTAACAGTGTCAGCGAATACGAATCAAAGCAGATTTTTCCTTTGCTGTAGTTCTGGCCACAGGGTGTCTGCTCACTCTCCGTGGCTGCCTGCCCATTTACTCAGGTCTCCTTGTCCAGCCTTCCTATTAATTCTGTGAACTTCCTAATATCCAGCAACAAATTCCTTTGCTGAAGAACCACCATGGACATCTGATGTTCATAAACAAGAAATGTGACCATGGCCGCCACGTTGTAAAGAGAAGAGGTTGTATTCTTTTCAAATGTTCCAGAGCATCTTCTCTTAAACCTTCAAAGACCCTGAGGAATTCGCCCATTCCGGAATTCGCCAAGCCCCACCAGCGAACAGAGACTTGTAATGTAGACTCTGAATATTTAGATTTTCTTTCTTTTTGAATTAATAAGAGAATGGTGAATCTTCTATTAAAACACAGAGCTAACAGGATGTCCTTAGTAAAGATCAGAGCCTGAAGTCACTTTTTATCTTCCAGTGTTCTCTTTGTCACACTTTTGCCTCTATCTGACACCTCACTGGCCTTGTTACAGTGGCCTCGTGACTGCAGAGGTAAGAAGGATTGATTAGTAAGTCAGCCCATCTGAGTTTAAATCTAACCCTCCTACTTCTGGGGCAAATGGCTCAGTGTTGCCTGGTGTCAGTTTCCACATATATCAAATGTGGATTATGATAATACTTGCCTCCTGAGGCTATTGAAATGAAAAAGTGAGTTAATTCATATAAAGCACTTAGGACAGTTCCCGGCTGGTAGTCAACACACAGCAAATGTAGCTCAGTGGTTAGGGCTCTGACCACATACATCAGGGCTGGCGGGTTCGAACACAGCCTGGGTCTGCTAAATAACAATGACAACTACAACCAAAAAACAGCCGAGTGTTGTGGCAGGTGCCCGTAGTCCCAGCTACTTGGGAGGCTGAGGCAAGAGAATCGCTTAAGCCCTAGAGTTGGAGGTTGCTGTGAGCTTTGATGCCACAGCACTCTACTGAGGGTGACATAGTGAGATTTTGTCTCAAAAAAAAAAAATGTTGGCTATGTATGTATTGCCATCACAGCTAAGGCTCACATGCTCTGCTACTTTTTCTGTTATCAATATCAGTTCTCATAAAAGAATCTGATACCAGTTATTGATCTCCTTCTAAATCTAGTTTCCCGCACAGGTGTCTCCTCAAATGATGCCTTTTCTCTAATTGTGAAATTCCTGGTGGGGGGATTTGGAGCATTCATAGTGGATGAGGAGATATTGTCAGCCCCCACTAGCCAAGGCCTCATGTGAATATAGAGAAATAAAACTCAGACTGTGGGAGGTATCTGAAGACAGGGAAATGGAGGGAAGTTATTTTTTATCCTTGAGATAAATAAGCATTTTATGGAGCAGAACAAGAAGTCTTCCTCCCATTGTTCTGAAATTTGTGACAAATTTTTGTCCACAGAGTTTCACCACCAACAATGTTCCCGGGTATCAACCCATCACTTTTTTTTTTTTTTTTTGAGACAGAGCCTCAAGCTGTCACCCTGGGTAGAGTGCCGTGTCATCACAGCTCACAGCAACCTCCAACTTCTGGGTTCAAGAGATTCTTTTGCCTCATCTCCCAGGCGCCCACCACAGGTGCCCACCACAATGGCTGGCTATTTTTTGTTGCAGCGTCATTGTTTTTTGGCGGGTCCGGGTTGGATTCGAACCCATCAGCTCAGGTGTATGTGGCTGGCGCCTTAACCACTTGAGCCGCCGGTGCCAAGCCGTACCCATCACTTTTACTTATATAACACTCACAATCAGTTCATCTTGCCAACATATATAAATCCATTATTCTCATGCCTAAGCTTGTCACTTGATTTCAAAACCATTAAATCACAAATAAAATTCCTCATGTTTTTTTTTCCCATGAATCCAGTGACTCAGGTATTTTGCTATTTAACAACCCTACTCCCATGACTCAGGCCAAGGGGCTATTAACGTTTTCTGAAGTCTCAAGTCTGATGTTGAAAATAACACTGGTAATTTTATAGAATAATTTCTCCCTAAAATGAAAGCGTGTGTGTGTCACCCGGTTGTCAAAATCCTGGCGTACATCTTCAAGGGGAAAAGTAAGAGTTTGGAAAGTGGGGTTAGACATCTGATGAACGTGGTTTCAAATCCCAGCTCCAGAATTTATCAGCCTCTGTGACTTGGGGCAGGTGGCATTGTCTCTCCTAGTCTCAGCTTCCTTATGGGAGAGGAGAATACTGTCACCAATCTTGTAAGGTAGTCGTGTGGATCCTGGCACGTGGCAAGCGGGGAGGAGGCGGCTTCGTTTTGCTTGCGTGTAGAACTGCGTGACGGGGGGAGGGTACCACATTCAGATGCGAGGATGTGATCTCCCTTCTGTGGGAAGCCAGGGTTGCAGCGGAAAGAATTTGGCCCGATTTTATTTTCCTTTTATAGATTGAGGGGTACAGCTGCAGTTTCGTTACGTGCATATATAGCGCAGAGGTGAAGCCGGCGGCCCCATTTAAAACTCCTTACTCTGGAAAGGCAGCGGCTGTCCTGGAGAGAATCCAAAATGCAGGTCAGATGGAAAAGGGGTGCTGGGTGTTCTACTGCTACAGTGTCCTGGGATTTTCCTTTTTATTTTTTTATTTTTTTTGAGACAGAGTCAAGTTCTATTGCCCAGGCTAGAGGTCAGTGGCCTCGGCACAGCTCATAGCAACCTCAAACTTCTGGGCTCAAGTGATCCTCCTGCCTCAGCCTCCCTAGTAAGTGGTACTCAAGGCACCTGGCTGGTTTTTCTATTTTTAGTAGAAATGGAGTCTCACTCTTGCTCAGGCTGGACTCAAACTCCTGAGTTCAATCAATCCACCTGCTTCAGCTTCCCACAGTGCTGGGATTATAGTCATGAGCCACTGTGCCTGGCCCAGTGGCCTGAGATTTTGAAAGCTGGAACAAGTGTATCAACACGACTTTATTGGTAAGGATTGTTTTTTATTCCATTCCTGCTCTTTTTTTTTATGGTAAAGATTTTGCTTTCATGTTGTTAATTTTAGATTTAGCATCCTTTGGTTTCATATCCTTTCTTAGCAAAGTAAAAAGATGACAACTCTCGGAGAATACTGCTTCCCCCTGTGTATGTAAACAAATGGGGAATGTTTGAGAACTACCCGTATCATTATTATGAAATTCTCATTTCTCCTAACTTGAGTATGCTTCCACGCCCCTCTGCTTCCTTAATGGGCCTGACTCAAGAGACTCATGTATAAATAGATCAATTCTTTTTCTTGGATCAGGTAAAACCAACCAGCAACTTTTAATTGGGACAATGGAAAAAGGCACAAAAGAGTAATTCCAGCCTCTGAAATGACTGCCCTTTAGCATTTTATCTACCAATTAACTTTCAAGATATTGTCATTTATGACACTTGTTAGACTGGTCTCACTGCCAGGTGCTGAGCTCATGGAGGGGCCCAGAAGCACAAGGCAGTGATTACAGAACCCAACGCAGAGCTTCCTGGAATCACGGCTCATGGATGCTCTCGGGAAAATCAAGCAAGTGAGTGTTAAAAACCAGATGTGAAAGGCAGCAGAGATGTTTCAGGATAAAGAAATCACTTAGGGAAGCTCTACAGGGTCAGGAAGGGATTCAACATGCATAAGGTAAGTTAAAGGGTCACCAGGAGCGTGAGAAGAATTGCAGGTGGAGGTAAAAAGGCAGAGAAGTTACTTGAGGCTACAGTTTGGAGAACAGGAAGATCGCAGGAGAAAAACCATCCCGTGGGTAACAAAGGCTGAAGGGAATTCCTTGGCACTGTTTCCCCAACCTGTGAGGGGCTACACATCTGTACCCCCGTTGTCTGGAAGTGGCTTTTCTGACTCGTGTCACAGGCTGAGGTCCTCTGCAACCACACTGACCTGGGCACAGATGATGCTGGGTTCTGGCCTTAGATGGACCTGACTCAGGCTGGCTCACTCAGACTCCTAAGCACCGATTTGGGGTTTAAAAGATAGCTAGCGCATCAGAAGCTAGGGGAAGACCATCTCTTGCCTCCCATATAACTAAAGCAGTCGAGGAAGGAGGTTTGCAGAGGTAAAGAGAATTGAGGTTACTGAGCAGAGAGCAGACAGGAGAAATACATGCAGTTTTTTCTGAAAGCCTCGTCAAGATCTAACTTGTAGATCCCGTAGCAGTTTAGACTCTTTTGGTTGTCAGTGACAGAAACTGGCCCTAGCTGTCCTAATAAATAGAGAATGTATTGCATTTGACAAAGACTTGCAAAAGCGTGGCTGGATGGTCAAGCTGGGCATGTGGGAAGGCTCCTCAAACAGAAACCCCCCACTAGAGGACGGCGGGTAGAACCCCTGGGGGAGGCTGCTGGGAAGAATCAGATGAAGTGACCTCAAGCCCTGTGCTTGCCTTCTGGCTGCTGGTGGTGGAAAGAGCGAGTTACTGCCCCTTCAACTCCTGTTCTCTCTACTGAGGTTCTGACCACTACCTGGGTGTTCTGATTTTATGTCACACTCCCAACTTTGTGGTATGGAATAACAATCTTATTGCTGTACTTCATCATTCCAGGAGACGGTCCTCACGGAGATTGCTGGTGAAGTTGCAGGGCGTTGGTGCCTGGGACTGGAGCTAATTTGAGGCTTTCATACTCACGTTTGGCAGTTGATACTGACTGAGAGCTGGGATTTCAGTGGCAGGCCATGGGCTAAAACACTGAGGAATGGCCCTGCTGTGTGGCTGGGCTTCCCTGAAGCATGGAAGGAGGGTCCCAAAGGTGTGTGTCCCCAGAGAGAATAAGGTCAAACTATCTTGCCTAGCCTAGCCTTGGGAGTTTTCTTGGTTAGAGTGGAGTCCCTGGGCAAGTTGATACTCAAAGGAAAAGAAAGGGAACCAAGCTTTGGATGAGAGGAGTGTCAAAGAATTTACAGACATGTTTTTAAATCCTTGACACAAAAAAATCTATCTGATTTTCTCAAAATAGAATCCTGAGCTGGGCACGGCGGCTCATGCCTGTAATCCAAGCACTCTGGGAGGCTGAGGTGGGCAGATTACTTGAGCTTAGGAGTTCCACACCAGTCTGAGCAAGTGAGACCCTGTCTCTACTAAAAATAGAAAAACTAGCTGGGTGTTGTGGCAGGCACCTTTAGTCTCAGCTACTCAGGAGGCTGAGGCAGGGGGATCACTTGAACCCAAGAGTTTGAGGTTGCTGTGAGCTATGATGCTGCAGTACTCTAGCCTGGGACAACAGAGTGAGATGCTGTCTCAAAAAAAATGTGTATATATAGTATATTGGTTGCTATCCATATATGAGGTACACTATATATTGTTTAATAGATGACATTCCTTGTTTAAGATAGCTCAAGTTTATTTTAAATTTTTTGTAGGCAAAGACACCCAACTGAAACACTGGACTTGAAGATATTTGAGCCCTTGAAAGGAGAGATTTAAAAGAACCTGGAATACAAGCTTCCACAGGACATTGATTGAAATCGGACAGCCATGCTTTGAGGAACTGGTTAATACGGACTAGAGTGTGATGGGCCTGTGATCTCAGATCCAAGGCATAACCCTGCTGGTGAAGATGGGGTTTTCCCTAAAGGAGGCAGAAGTTCCTATTGTTAATCATTGTAGGAATAGGCCAACTTTCAGCTAACAAATGAAGACTTGAGGGGCTTGGGAGGTCAGCTGGGCACTAGATCACTGGAGGACCCTGTGGGGCTGGAGGTAGAGTTTCTTACTGCTAACATGAAGACTAGAGAACTATCAGGCAATAGGCCTCTTCTGTGGCTGGAGGTCAGACCTCAGCCTGTTCAACACCTGTAAATTATTCTCTGGTTGAACTTCCCTTTAATTCTCCCATCAGCCAAACCTCATCTCTGATGTCTTATAGCAAATGGCAGTTATGGGGTAAAATGTACAAGAAAGTGCAGTGTGCATTCTGAAAGCAGAGGGTAGTGGTAGTGACAGACATTGGCGAGGGGAGACTTTGCCACCTCAGGGGCTGTGACAGGCACGTGACAGAGGCTAACTCAATGCAGCAGAAAACTTCCTCCAAAATACCCAATCTGGCATCCCGGAAAACTCTGGACATACCATGTGAAAACTTAGGGAGGGAGGGTTGCATAAACATCCCATGTTGAAGCTAATTAACCTCAAACAACAGTAGTCTGCTTTATACAAAGAGGACCCTCACAGAGTCCACATATTGAACAATCTTGTTTTCCGATTCTTAAGGCTCAAATTGCTTAGGCATTTTTCTTTCTCAACTGGGTGGTAGAATTTAACTTTTTGGCTTCTTTCTCTGATATCCAGGATAATCCAGATGGTGTAAGTTGTATTTGACAGTCCTTTAGGAAGCTGCCCCTCAGAAGGGCATGTGGCCTGCTTACTGCAGGCACACCTGACACTCTCAACATAGCCGGCCTGCCGCCCTGGCATTGGGTTATGTCACTGATTCTTCAGTTGAGTTCCAGAGGCTGAAGGAACAGCTTGCATGACAAATTATTCAAATTATTCTCTGCAGTGAGAATCAAACTCATTGCAGCGAGCGCATACTTCAAATTTTTAGTTAGAACTATGATAGCACAAATCGTATAGCTTGCTTTTATTACTTAAGGCTATATCTTGTGGTATTAGATGTCAATTAAATAAACATTTCTACGTGAATAAAAACAAGTCCATGTTCACTTTCAACAATTCAGAAAATATAGAAAATTGTAAAAATAGAAGAAAAAGTCAATTTTAACTTCAAGCTAACTGGGAGAAGAGACGGATGGAGAGAACAGCGCGAATCCCGGCGGACACTTGTCTAAGCTCTAACAGGTGCCGGAGCTGTTTTATTTTCCAGTGTCTGCCGAGAACGGCGTAGATGACAGTCAGGACTGGCTTGTAGGCAGGCGGCTCGAACATTCAACAGAGTCCTGTGCTCAGAGGATCCCCACAGTTGCTTCAATGTTCTGCTGTCGCCCCCCTTGGAATTCTTAATAATGTTTAAACCAGGGCCCTGAATTTTCATTTTGCGACTGGTCCTGAGGACATTCAGTGCATACGTGATGGATGAAGCAGTGAATGAATAAAGCCAGGATTATTTCTCTACCCTATCCTTAAACCCTGGCTCAAGGTGAAAACATCGTTTTCCCTTCACCTGATTCTGAGCTTCATCTCTCTCGCTCCCCTTTGCTGAGATTGACCTTTTTCAGCAATGATGACAAAGGGGGACATCTATTTATTTCAGGGGAAAACACTTGTCTACCCACATGCGACTGGTCTCACCTCATTCTGCAAAAGAAGGCTTTTCTAAGACTTTTGGAAATTCCCCTTTAGGGAATTATTTGGTCTTAGGTAATAGTGTGTAGGAAATTCAACTTTAGGGGATTATTTGGTCTTAGGTAATAGTGTGTAGGAGACACCAGTATTTAAGCCCTGCTGGGCTTTACCAGATTCAGCCCTATGGTTGTCATATCTTATAAAAAATGTACAAAGTCTCAGAGGTCTTAGAGGACAAATTTGTTGTGCTGATAACTAATTTTAATGAGGTTGGACCTTGTTGGTGCCCTGTCTTATGTCCTCCTGACCTATCTGTTTGGACGGGCATTGAGTTAACAAACAGCTGTGCCCAGATGCACCGGCCTCACCTGCTCCCCAGCTCTCTGGGCTCAGAAACACCTACCTCAGTGGTTCCCCAGCTCTCGGGGCTCAGATGCACCTGCTTCGGCTGCTCCCCAGCTCCCTGGGCTCAGAAACACCTACCTCAGTGGTTCCCCAGCTCTTGGGGCTCAGATGCACCTGCCTCGGCTGCTCCCCAGCTCTCAGGGCTTGTCTATTGGCTACAGGCAGCTCCTGTGGCCATTCTGGTACAAGGCCAAATGTGGAAGTGCAAAGGAACTAACACCCACGGGGCAAGATTGGCCAAACAAAGACAGG
Source organism: Perodicticus potto (assembly GCA_963574655.1). Classification (NCBI taxonomy): domain Eukaryota; kingdom Metazoa; phylum Chordata; class Mammalia; order Primates; family Lorisidae; genus Perodicticus; species Perodicticus potto. The sequence goes on along the minus strand of CAUYRH010111149.1, from coordinate 1,181 downwards.
TGGATAAACACTTTCTCCGCACTTATAAACAATTCAGAGATATGGGATGCAATTTGATTTCACTCACATGATTCCGCTATTTCCTTTGGCTGAGTTCCTCACCTGATGTTAGTATAACAGTTCTCAACTGCGTCTTTCAATCCTTACCATGACAGGGATTATTCTACATATATCCATTTCAAGCTTACCAGCTGTTACTTTCTCTGCTCTTTCTACTTAATGTAAGAAAACACTTGAGTGAATCTGCCTTTATTTACATGTACAGACATAACAGAAACTTGATCTTGACTTGGCTTAGTGGAAGAATAAGGCTTTGCTGTGTGTCTGCTGGAGACACCCTTTATTCTAAGAAATATAAAGGAGAAAATACAGGGTGGCGCCTGTGGCTCAGTGGGTAGGGCGCTGGACCCACATACCAACAGTGGTGGGTTTGAACCCGGCCCCAGCCAGCTAAAATAGCAGTGGCAACTGCAACAAAAAATAGCTGGGTGATGTGGCAGGCCCCTTTAGTCCTAGCTACTTGGAAGGCTGAGGCAAGAAAATCGCTTAAGCCCAAGAGTTGGAGGTTGCTGTGAGCTGTGATGCCACAGTACTCAACCGAGGGCAACATAGTGAGACTCTGTCTCAAGAAAAAAAAAAAAAATGAAAATACAAAACAATGAGTCTGAAGCTTTCTTTCCCATTAGACAACATATATCTCTTATATCTATATCCATACATGCAGTACTAAGTAAATTATCAAAAATTATGTACATTTAGTTAAGCTTAATAATGTCTTATAACAAACATATTTATAGATTAAGTGAATAAATGCAATTTCTTATAACAATCATGTTTTATGAGATTCATACTCATCATGTTAAAAATTTGGAGGAATGAAAAAAATTGTAGTTAACTATATTTTAGGGAGCTTTTTGTTCTTCCCTAGAAACATAAGATAATGTGGAAAACTGTTTTGGTTTTGTTGTTGTTGTTTTTTATTTTTATTTTTTATTGAGTCATAGCTGTGTACAATAATTCAGTCATGGGGTACAGTGTGCGGGCTTCACATACAATCAGAGATATTTTTATCAACTTGATTGATATAACATTCATGATATTTTCTCATTTACTATGTGAAAACATTTTTGATCCGTATTTAGAAGTTTTCTCCTGACCCTTCAAATATGCACCACAAGTGT
>CAUYRH010111147.1:0-12670 GCA_963574655.1 Perodicticus potto | reverse complement strand
ATAAGCTTGTCCATGCCACGGGGACCTAGGGTGGTTCTTACAGCCTCAGCAATCACCTGGCAGGCACTGATGTTACTCACAAGCTGGGGAATGCCTTGAGAACTATCAGTCCCCTCTTTTAACAGAATAACTGGTGTGGGCTAGAGAAGGAAGAACAATTGACCGCTTTTAATAATCATTTAATACAATGAAATTCAAGTAGGGAGGGGAGAGGAAAAATGCTTCCGCCTCCCCTATAACAGAATTACCTGGAGACCTCCTTAAACCATATTCCCCCACCAGCCTCTACCTCCAGAATACCAAGATCACAGCATACCCTGCAAGTATGCTAGACGGGAAAATGGTCTGAGAAGCACTGATATAGAACAAATCATGTGTTCATCAGTGCTCAGCTAAATGAGCATAAACTTTTGAACTTCTGACCTTAATTCCCATGGTAAGGAATTAGGTCATAACTCAGGAAGCAGGCCCTGCTCAGTGTTCACCCCCCCACCCCCAGCAAAACATCCACTTGTCTGTTATTACAGCTCAATCTTAAAGCAGATGGGGGCACTAACACAAAATGCAAGATGCCAACAGCTTGAGGTGTTGTCCTGGAGATGCCTAGGCAGGCAGCTTTGTCAGTGATCTTCAATTGGAGCGCAAGAAAACATGCAGAGAAACAAACAGCATCTTTGTCCTGCCTCACAAAATGACAAATCTAATTCATACAGTAATGTTTCTATCTCTCATGCTGGCTCAGTAAAGCTTCTGTGTGAGTATTTCCAATCAGATACCCCAAACAAGTTTTTCTCTATTTTGCGCTGGCTTCCAGAGCAGTCACTATACCTGAAAGGGCTTGCAGAGCTTGCCCTGTCTCTGGGAAGACAGGGTTACTTGCCTGTTTCTATTTATTTATTTATTTATATTTCATAAACACCCAGAGTCACTAATTCACATTTATTTGCTGTTTTGTTTAGTTGTGATTTTTTTTGTTTGGTTGGTTTCTTTTTGAGATAGAGTCTCACTCTGTTGCCCCAGGCTGGAATGCCATGGAATCATAGCTCACAGCAACCTCACTCTTGGGCTCCAGTGATCTTCTTGCCTCAGCCTCCTGGGTAGCTGGGACTATAGGCACCTGCCACAATGCCGGGTAACTTCTCTATTTTTACTAGAGACAGGATCTCAACTCTGGCTTAGACTGGTCTGGAACTCTTAAGCTCAAGTGATCCCCCTGCCTCAGCCTCCCAGAGTGCTGGGATTATAAGCATGAGCCACCGTGCCTAGACTACACTTGCTTGTTTTAAGGGGCCTGCTCAGATTATCTTTGCTCCAGTGACCATTAGCACAGAGAGTAACTTCTTAACTTAGCCAATCAGAGCTCTTTCTCTAAGTATCCAAGACTGAGCCTTCAGGGATGAGCTCATGCACCAGACAGGCTTCTCAAGTGTTTCTAACTCTGTGTGAGAAACAGAATGTACCCTCTTTAAGGAAAAGATGTGTCTCCTGAAAGGCTTCACCATCACTCAGTCCTGCTAAACCATTCCTTATGACAGCCTCAAGTCTTCTCTGGTCCACACCTGCCCTGTATGGAGACTTATAACTTAAATTAAAAACCAACTCAATTGATCTCAATTCTTTCCTTTCATCTTCAACAGGTTCTTCTCTCTTCAACAGGTTAACTTATCCAATCAGTGCTTTTGTATATTTTTTCTTAGTTCCACCCACGAATTGTTCTCCCACCCACAAGAGCCATCCCACCATTTTCTACCAAAACCACTTTCTTACCACCAGGGCAGCAATTCCTCAGGCCCCAATTCCTCCAAGAAGTTTTCTCTACTGCAATAAACAGGGGATCTCTTTCTCTTTGCTTCCCCTTGCTCACAACCTTTTTATCACCATCTATCTTTAAGTAGGATTTCTCAAAGGCAAAAACCATTGTAACCTTGATTTGCAGAGTGCCAGGATTTGGTCACACTTGAAACAACATTTAGCAGCTTTGGTGATGAAAATTCAACTGTTACTTAAAAGTGCTTGACATATACAGGGAAAAGGGAAAGGGAAGGGGGGAGGATGGGTGGAGGGAGGGCAATTAGTGGGATCACACCTACGTTGCATCTTAGTAGGGTACTGGTGAAACTTATTAAATGTAGAGTATCAATGTCTTTATATAGTGATTAAGAAAATGCTATGAAGGCTATCTCTCACAGTACGATCAAAATGTTTCTGATTGCATATGAAGCACATTCTGCCCTATGATTGCACCAATGTACACAATTATGATTGAATAAAATTATTAAAAAAAAAAAAATAAAAAAATATAAAAAAAATATAAAAAAAATAAAGGAAATAAGAGCAGTAGCAGATAAAAATAGACTCAAACAAGCAACAGACATCCGATTCTGATTCACACAGATAATCCAGCCATGAAGGCTATTGTTATATCCCCAAAGGTATTCCAGTTGAACAGGAGATTGGTGGAAATGCCCTATACTTCTTACTTCCAATTTTTCCTTACAATAAACCCATTTTATCTAAGATGAGTTAAATAAATTTGTTTTCCTCCATTTGAGCTTAAAGAGCATATTGCAATTTTTTTCTAGTATTTTATCTAATTTACTTGAAATATACAGAGGGATCATTGACTTGTATATGTGGCAAAAGCCCTAAATATGATGATAAGAAAAGATCTGGTCATATTTTAAATCCTTAAAATTCTACAGCTTAAGTCAAATTTCTATAGATATTATAAGCATAGACAGTGAATGGGTCTGGGAATTACATGTTAGAGAAGTTATTTACTTCTCCAAGTCTCACTTTAGTTGTTACTGCCCTGTCTACTTGAAAGGATGGAAGACTTGAACAAAACCTGCTTAATAAACTGCAGAGTACTTTGGGAAGCTAAGATCTTACAACGGTTGTGATGTAACATGCCTATGCAAAAATTGAGGATACAATAGATATTCACTTATTCATAAAACAAATATTTGCTGATTTCTTGTTTCTTTAACTATAACATTCTATTTCCATTCTTACCTAAGCCCACTGAAGTTGGCAGAGATTGGCTTGTCTGCTTATCAAATAGTTTTTTGTTCCCTCCTATCGACAGGGCTCATTTTTTCCCCACCATCTTTTGCAAAGGGTGTGGCCGTGCGAATGAGCTCCAGCAAAGGATAAACCAAGCACCCAGAAGCCTCTGCAGATTTGACCCTTTAAGCCCTGCCATTGAAGGTCCTCATCACTTGTTCCCCTCAGCTGATCTGATCTGTTCCAGACAAACAGCTTTGAAGTCACAGGTCATAGAGTTGTGAAAGCCATAGGTGGAAGGAACCTGGGTTCTTAAATCACCACCTGGAAAAGAACTCCTGCAAACTAAAACGCGCCAATTGTATGTTAAGTGAGAAAAATAAGAAAATTTCTGTCATTTTGAGCCGTCATGCATAATGAAGATGGTTTCTTTGCCATTTAGTATTACTTTAATAAAAATCCTAATTATTCTACTCAAATCGTTTTATTGAAGCCCCCAAAGATTACCTGATGGGCTAATGTAAAACCTTTACGTGGGGAATTCCTATTTAATGAGTATGTAGGTTTAGTCACTCATGATGAGTAAGTTCTAGAAGTCTGTTATATACAGTACCGTATTATGTACTTAAAATTTGGTATGTTGAACTGTTATTGACATCTAATCTGATTGGATACTTATGATAAACATAAATGACTGTGTGTTTGCAGTGACACTTCGTTACACAAGGCTAAGTGACACTGTATCACAAATAGTTTACTACTCAACAATAAAATTATCTGCTAGAACGTGAAACCAATGAGCATATTATTTTTTATCTGTTGACCAGGAATTTAATAAACCTCTCTAATTTCATCACATAGTTTTAATGAACACAAGACTCTAGAGGGGTTTCTTTATAACTATGTCAAGAACTTTATGCACGACTATGCCATCATGGTGGCTTTGGAAAACCACATTCTTGTTCTGCAAGAAAAGCATGAATGTCAGTGCTTTATTGGGTATTTTGACTTCCAGACAACCACCTGAAAAATGCAAAATATCCCTGGACATATCAGCCCCCAAATGTCTCAGCCCTCTTGCCTGCTTTTCACTTTCATTAATGTTCTATAATTTTATAATGTTTATCTTATTCATTATCAGTCTCCCCACCTGAAAATACCTTCAACGATGAAAGTACTTTCTCTACGTTCTCTATTGTGCTCCCAGAACTCAGAAATGTGTCGGCCACACCCGTGGAGCTCATTAAATATTTCTCAAATAAGTAAATAAAATGCATGAATGTACATGCAATCATAAGTTATGTGCCATAACAGTGTATCTCAGAAGGAAGCTGTGCTTTCCAAAAGGAGCTACCACCTTAGTTTAGCCACAGTATATTAAAAATATTATCACACTTATGGTGCATCTTACAAGGGTACAAGTGAAAATTACTAAAAGTAGAATATAAATGTCTTCATATAGTGATTTAAAGGCCATGAAGGCTATGCTAAATAGTTTAATGAAAATATTTTAGATTGTATATAAAGTCAGCACATTGTGCCCCTTGATTGCACCAATGTACACAATTATGATTTAATAAAAATTAAAAAATATATATTTTCAATTAAAAAAAAACCTCAATCTTTTTGCATGAAAGCACTTGTTTAAAACTAAAGCTATGGACTGCAATCAATTCTGATACTGAAGTAACTACAAAACTATGTTTTACATCAAGATATGTGCTACAATTGAACACAATTACTTGTCATTGGAAGAAATATTAAAAACTTGGATAGGTATTCTGTTAGTTTGACGGCATCACCCTTGAGTCAAAATTGTGTGATTCTCTTATTCTATCTCAAAATACGTGAGTCTTATTTGACCCATCTTAATGTCTTCCACGGAAATCACATTTAAAAAAATTTTTTGTATGTTATTTTTCCCTAAACCCTATTAAATATTCTCACCTTAAATTCACATAGACTCATGTCCAAAAGCTAACACCTTGATTTGCTGGGTATGTGGACTTTGGGAAAATCACTCAGTCTTGCTAAAACTCATTTCTGAAACTGTCAAACAGAATGTATGGAAACTTCTAGAATTTGTCCACACCAATTCTTCTCTCACAGTGTTTCAAACTCAGATTATTTTATCGCCACCCCTAATGTAGAGTATAACTGCGTAACTAGTCCTAGCAATTGGCTATGCATGTAAGTGGCCTTGCAACCAAGGGGGCTTTCTGTTAAGCACAAGACGCAGAGTCTCAAACTATCTGGGTTGAATCATAGAGTGACTATATATGTCAGAGTCCTCCAGCCTCTGACTCAAGTTAGTATGCACAGTATTTTAAGCAAGAGGAAAACTCTGGGTATGGAGCCAATGGGAATTGAGTTGGATTTGCTACTGAGGCTTAAGAAGACTCTTGAGTAATAAACACTTGTTATAATAGTGTTCAGTAAATAGTCAATACATTTAAAGCAATTACTTCACTGCCAGAATAGCATTTTAAAGTTTGTAGATTATAATCACCATTAGTATTATTACCGCTATTGTTATTGCTTCCTCACTTAAGCCTTTTAATGTAAGTTCAAAAAGATCAAGATGAAAGAAATGAGATCGAATGAGGAAAAGAAAGTGAAAAGGAGAACTAGAAAGTAGGCTGATCATAACATTCACGATGATGAATGGGATGTGAAGAAGTTAACTCTAAATAAAAATACTGGTTTAGATTCGGCTGTCATAATGAGTGAACTGCAAAAGGAAGAGGTTTAAATAAATAATCTATGAAATAGATTATCAGCTTATCAACTTCTCAGCTTCAGTGGATGTTCAATTTCATTGGTTGTCAGAGAAATGTAAATTAAAATCACAATGAGATACCCTACAAACCTTTCAAATGACTAAGATAAAAAAAAATTACAATCCTAATAAGGTAATAAGGCTGCAGAGAAACTTGCTCTCTCCACTCTTATTAATATGTACGCGAAATGGTACCTCCACGCTGGAAAACATTTCGCAGTGTCCGATAACACTAAACATGCAATAACCGTAGGACCTAGAAAATACTCTGTTCTGCCTCTACCCCAGAGATCATGCAAAACCCTTCTGTTCACAGCAGCTTGATTTGCCATAGCCAAAAATTGCAAATACACAGCTGTTCTTCACCTGGGAAATGGTTAAACAAAGCGTGGTACATCCATGGGAATGTCACCCAGCAATAAAAAGGATCCAACTATTGATTCATGTGACAACCCAGAGGACTCTCTGAAGATTGATGTTGAGTGAAAAAAAGGTAATCCCAAAGGCCGTACACTGTATCACATGTTATATAACATGGTGTTCATGACAAAAACGAGCAAAGGAGAACAGAGAAGAGGTGTCAAGGGTTAAGACTGGGGTGGGGAGCGCGAGGGACTGTGCGTGGTATCAAAGAGTCTGAGGTGGGGCCCTGTGGTGTCTGCCCTGATCTGTGTCTTCATTGTCTTGTTTTCATGTACAACTGCACAGGCAACGAAGCTGCATGGGACTAAACACACACTCAAATACAAATGAGCGGAGTAAAAACAGGACACCTGGGAAGATCCCGGGTCACAGCAATTCCAACGTTTTGGTTGCCGCATTTTACCACAGTTTTACAAGATGTTATCTCTGAGGGAAACTCAGTAAAGGTGAACATGCAAGTTTAAAAGTATCTCAGAATAAGAAGTTTAATATAAAAAAGGTGACTTCAGAGCATAAGAATGATATTTCTATGTCTTTTCTTCTTCTTCTTCTTCTTTTTTTTTTTTTTTTTTTGAGACAGAGTTTCACTATGTTGACCTTGGTAGAGTTTTCTGGCATCACAGCTCACAGAAATCTCAAACTCTTGGGCTTAAGCGATTCACTTGCCTCAGTCTCCCAAGTAGCTGGGAGTACAGGCGCCCGCCACACACCAGGCTATTTTTTTTGGTTGTTGTTGTTGCAGTTGTCATTGTTGTTTGGCAGGCCCAGGCTGGGTTTGAACCCGCCAGTGTATATGGTGGTGCCCTAGCCGCAGAGCTACAGATGCCAAGCCAATATTTCTATTGCTAATATAGAAATCTAAGAAAAAGGAAGCAACATTTTTAAGATTCTAAAGGAAAATCAGCTTGAATCTAGAATATCCCACCAAAATGTGAGGATAAAATGATGACATTCTCATATAGAAGGGACTAGGAAAGATTATCATCCATTCACCTATTCTGGAAAAAATGCCAGATAACGCCAAGATATATTTTAGCTAAATGAGAAAGAATTCCAAGAGGAAAAAAAGTATGAGATAGGAGAAATAATATCAGAAATATACCATGATTGCACTTATAGTGGAAATTATTGTTGCAGTTTTAAAGTATTTATTTTAAAAAATTAATTATCCTTTCTCTTCTTTCCTTTCCTTTTGTTCCTTCTCCTCTCACTTCCCCTCCCTTTCTCTTCCCTCCCCTCCCCTCCTCTTCTCTCCCTTCCCTTCCCTAACAGAGCCTCCGACAGGCTCGAGTGCTGTGGATATTCACAGTGACCCACCACTAACCAGCATGAGAGTTCAGACCTGCTCCATTTCACACCTGGACCACTTCCCCCTTCCTTATTCAACCTGGTGGTTCCCTAGCACTAGCAGGTCACCACATCAATGCCAAACTTAGTGTGAAGACCCAATTGGCAGAGCACAGGCCAGCTGAAAACTCCTGCTTCCCGAGCATATGGCACTACAGAGGTTTGCTACATTGCTCTGTAGAAAAAAACAAAAATAAAAAAACCCCAAACCATTACTTCAAACTCACAAACAATTCTTGATTTGATACGTAAGCTTATTTTTAAATAAGCTTTATAAACATCTGCTAAAATAATTGAAATAGAATGAAGAGTATCTATATCACTAGAGGAATCAAAAAGAACAAAGTAAGTTCTAACGCTCAAACAAGTTGAAATGAAAGGGAAAACATTAAACAAGAAAATGTTTCAAACAGAAAATATCAAGTACGTATCAATAATAAGGCCAAAGATGATTATCACCAATTTTATAAATATGAAATTATCAAATTAGCATATGAAATAACATTCCCTATCAAACAGGATCAAAATAGTATCATGTTCTACACATGTGCTGATGCATCACATTGGAAAGACATGACTGAGTGGAAAATAGTGGAGTCGAAGCACTTCATAGGAATAAGCAAAAAGAAAAACGAACAGTTTGCCTAAAAGGAAATAGGATAGGTAATTAGCATAGAAGTGGCATATATGTGAATATATCTTATGTATTTATAATTCACATTAACATGTAAAAGTCTATGAAATTCTAAATAAAAAAAATCTTTTGTGATATATTTAACTTCTTTCTTAAATTGACTCCAGGCCCTTTTGCTAAGTAGGATATGCTAATATCCGCTGAAGCAATTGCATGTTTGCTGCCTTAGTTAACAGTTTATTTCAGACATTGGCTCTATGTATCTGCCTATCCTGCTCAATAAGAAGGAATAATAAAAATAACAAAGTCTTGCCCATTGTCTCCATTGCTCTTCAACATGTCATGGAAGTTTTAGCCATTGCAATTAGGGACGAAAAGGCGATCAAGGGTATCCACACAGGGTCAGAAGAGATCAAACTTTCATTCACACAGCTATGATTTAATAAAAAAAATGATTTCCTTGAATAGGTTTTCTATGCTTTTGCTGTTGTTCTGATTGTCAATTGTTTGTTTGTTTTGTTCTTTTTCTTTGCATGTTTGATTGACCAGTTTAGTTCAAATTCTTTTGTTTTCAAGCTTTGAGATTTCCTTTCTTCTCCTTGGTCTAGCCTATTGTTGAAGTTTTATGCTATTTTTTAAAAATATTTTAATAACTAAATGACTCATTTCCTTAAATTCAATTATATTCTTTCTTATGTTGTCTGTCTCTTTAATGATATTTCCATAGTTTTCATTAATGTACTGAAGTATTTATTTGGTTTGTGTTAGTTTTCAACTTTCCCTTTAATACCATTTCTCTTGTTTTCCATCCTTATTATGAATTTTATTTCTGACATTTTGACAATTTTCTTTACTTTTAGGTCCATTGCTGTGGATCTGTACTAGTTGCTTGAGGGTGTTGAACTTGCTTGGTTTTTCATATTGCCTGGATTCTTTTGCTGGTTGCTTATTATTTGAAATCTTTCTCTTAAGATAAGGTTGGTAGGTTTAGGATACACCTGTTCAGCTTTACTGGGAACTCTTGACAGTTAGTGAGAGGAGGAACAGTCCTAGATAAAGCTTTTGTATCCTACTTCAGAGGACCTAACCAGGGGGAGAGAGGTGGATGCACTGAAATCCTATAACGCAGCTGTTCTCCTGTCTGCCACTTCCCTTTTTTTTTTCTTTCTTTCTTTCTTTCTTTCTTTCTTTCTTTCTTTCTTTCTTTCTTTCTTTCTTTCTTTCTTTCTTTCTTTCTTTCTTTCTTTCTTTCTTTCTTTCCTTCTTTTTCTTTCTTTCTTCCTTTCTTTCTTTCTTTCTTTCTTTCTTTCTTTCTTTCTTTCTTTCCTTCCTTCCTTCCTTCCTTCCTTCCTTCCCTCCCTCCCTCTTTCTTTCTTTCTTTCTTTCTCTCTCTCTCTCTCTTTCTCTCCTTCTCTCCTTCTCTCTCTCTCTTCCCCCCCCTTTCTTTTTTACTATTTTTTTTTGAGACAGAATTTCACTATGTCACCCTCAGTAGAGTGCTGTGGTGTCACAGCTCACAGCAACCCCAAACTCTTGGGCTCAAGCAATTCTCTAGCCTCAGCCTCCCAAGTAGCTGGGACAATAGGTGCCCACCACAATGCCCAGCTATTTTTTTTGTTGTGGTTTTCATTGTTGTTTGGCAGGCCTGGGCTGGATTTGAACCTGCCAGCTCCGATGTATGTGGCTGATGCCCCAGCCGCTAAACTACTGGCACCAAGCCACACATCCCACTTTCTGTATGTGTCACAGTCCAAGCCTGTGCTGGGGATATTTATTTAGATTTGTGTAATTTTTTCCCCAGGCTACTGTCAGAAGCCCTTGACATGGATATGCAAATCCATCCCCAAGGAGGTGGGCATTGTGTCCTTGGAGAGCACTCAGCAGGTTTCAGGATGCCTCACACAACTGCAGCTGGTGATGGGGCAGGTCAATGGACCTTGACCAGTCTGTTAATATTAAAGATCCTTGGCCAGTGCCTGTGCTTGTCTTGGAACCTTGACAGGCTCTTGCTTGGACTGTGGGACCTAGGTAGGTGCCTGGGCTGGATGCAGGACTGTGTTGGTTGACCCAACCCACCACCCTTAGTCAGCACCTGGGTGGGTCATGGAACATTGGCCAGTGCTAAGGTCCTTAGGGGGCACTCCCATGTGTCGTGAGAACTTTTCAGGCAACCAAGTGGGAGATACAGGATTTGGGTGGGTCAGTGGAACTTGACAAAAACCTGGGCCATTTTTGTTTCTTTTTTTTTTTTTTTTCATTAAACCATAGCTGTGTATTAATGCAATCATGGGGTACAATGTGCTGGTTTCATATACAATCTGAAACAGCTTCATCAAACTGGTAACCTGGGCCATTTTTGAAGCTTTCTAGGATTCCTGGATGCATTTTGGGACCACATCTGGTGTCAAGGTAATTCACAGGACATTCTCAAGTGCCTGGGTCTGTCACAGGACTGCACCAGAGGTGGGGATTGTCATGGCACCTTGGTGGTTGCCTACATGGTTTGCAAGATCTTGGGAGGCACATTGAAAGGCCCAGGGACCTTGCAACATGCCTGTACAAATTAGAGGAGAGTGGACAGTTTTGAGTTGACTTCTTGGGCTGTGGTGGCTGGGTGAGGCCTGGGAGATTTGCTGTGCACTGCTGGAGACCTGCAGTGGCTGGGACTCTCCCTCTACACAGGTGGGCCTGTGACAGCTACTCTAGTGCTACTCGTGTTGTAGCAGCAGTGCTGTCAATTTGGTAAGGTTATAGCAGCAGATGCTGAGGGCCAGTGGATGCCTGCTCTGCCTAGATCACTGGGCATAAACCAGTGGGGCGGTTCAGAGGGTTTACAGCACTCAGTCATAGGGCACATGAGAGCACTTGCCTTCCCTGCTCCCTCCCTGGCCTGGCTGACATATAGCATGTAGCAGTTGAGCTGACACCTCTGTAGAGTGGGTGTCCTGGCCTGAGAGGTCAGAATGGCATCTATTACAATGGCCCTGAGACCAGAAGTTTGTGGGACCCCACTATGTCTATTTTCTGGTGAAATGCTGCTGCACAGTCTCTAAGCACTCCCTAATCAGTTCTGAAGCCTGCTATGGTGGGGGAAACCCCTCCAAGCTAGCCTTGCACTACCTACTTAGGAGTGTGGAGCCCCAGATCTCTCCTCTACCCCTTTCCTTATCTGCCAATGCTTCCCCCAAGTATCTTTCAATATTACTGAGTTGATCATCCTGCCTCTCTCTCCCCCCTCACTGGGTGTCTTCAGTTGCTTTTCTGATGATTCACAGTGTTTGCTCCTGTAAGTCCATCCTTTAGTGAGCCTATATCCACAATTTTTGATTTTCCCCATCAGACAATGAGTGTAGGCTGCCTTATTCTGTGATTCTTGCCCACTTTATGCCCTTTCCTTTTAACCAATCTCACAATTTCAAGTATCCCAAAATCATCTCTGTCTTATAATACATGGCATTTCTAAAGTCAAATCAATAATATACATGCTCCATGATAGGGGGATGAAATAAGAAAAGTAACTGGATAATTTTGTTTGGTATACAACAATGAATACAAAGTGCCAACCTTCCAGATACTTTGTTATTCTAGTTTATCCATTGATTCTCACATGCCATAATAGCTATTAAGGAACATGGGGTCAGGACCAGCCCAGGGAGTGAACAGATCCCAAGTGTCAGGATTCTCCTCACTTCCCACCATAGCTTCCTTTATAGGCAAAAATAAAAAAAAGAGAGAGAGAGAGAGATTGTTCTTACCTGGAGAACAAGAACAAGACAAACATGGGTATAGACATGGTTAGTTGCAGTGTGCGCCAATCTCGAATGGCAAAAGCTAGTCCTCCCAGGGACATCTGCCCAATACTAAGGGAACTCAATAGCAGCATTACAGACATAGATTGTGCCTGGGGATTTGTCCACTCTAACACTGAAAGAAAACATAAATGGTAATAGTAATTTCAGACAAAGAGTAATTTCAAGGTCAATTCAAGGCATGTATATAATAAAAGACTCCAATTAGTAGCTTACCCATACTAAAGAGGTTTACTGTAATATTCAGAACACAGAACCCTGCCAAGAAGCGTAGTAAGCAGTAAATGAGAAAGGTGGGGGCAAAGGCTGCACAGGTGTCGGAGATGGCCAGCTGGAGGAGAGACAATCTGCATATGATCTTCCGTCCAAACCTAAAAGACATTGAACCAGATAAGATTATTTACAAACAAAAATAATATGTGGAAAACTTGATACACAGAGCACATCTTGAAATGCTTTTTATGGTTCTCATTTTTTAATTGCTTATTTAATTTTTTATTTAATTTTTATTTTTTTTTTATTTATTTATTTTTTTTGTTAATCTTTGTAAGCAAATCATAATAAGATCTCCTCTAGGTTTGAGAGAATTTATAATCTGATTTATTAATATTCTCTGGAAAAGACAAAGGCATACCAGTATGTTTGGAGATACATAGTGAATATGTCTCTCAT
>CAUYRH010111139.1:0-10799 GCA_963574655.1 Perodicticus potto | reverse complement strand
AATTGTCCAAAGTCCAGGTATAATCAGAAACAAAAAGAAAAAGCCCACATATTGTGCAAATAACTCTTAAAAAAATCAAAGTTGTATGTATTTTAGATGTTTATCTTCTTACTTTTGATAATTACAGCTCAATCTAACATCATTTAGACCCCAGGCTTTAGGACTTTGGACAGTTGGCAAAAATTTACATTTTGCGTATGTACATAGTAGAACAAGTATATTTATACAATTGGTAATTTATGCTTCTACCTCTAAAAATCCTTAATGTCATGTATCTTTTTTTTTTAACCTGAAGTGTATTAAATTTTCTTTAGGTGTTTTTATTTGTTTGTTTCAGGGATTTCACAGGATCTTTGAAGCAATTGGACTTGCCCTGGAATATTACATGACTTGGGTCTTGAAACTATCATGAAATTTGTGTTTATCTTATGTCTTACAGGTTAGGGAAAATATTCTTCTTCTGTTTTGATGGAGCCAACAGTTTTGAGAAGCCAATAGGGGGAAAAATGCCATTGTTTGCCTGTCTGACTTAGAAGTCTCATTTTCATGGAATGAAATTCATTTAAATGTCATTAGAAGACAGTTTTTAGTTATTACATTCTAGTGATGGAGTTTGCAATGTATTCATAGAAATTATTAAATGTTCATAATAGTGCTCTTGTTTGCAATTTCTGAAAACAGCATTCTTTTAAACCATACAAGCTCAGAATGCTCTTATTATCTTTGGTTGATCCCCTGAAATCCCCTCTCACTTAGTTTCAAGCCATACAGCACACCAAACATTTAGAGAATCCGAGAGGAAAATTCAAAGAGGTTGAGCTTAGCAGTTAGAAGCCAAGGTTCCCTTTAGAAAATACATCACCTTGAACAGCATTCAGCTAAAAATCTTGAAAAAATTTAGACAGCTAGAAGGCCAGTGCATTTAGATGGGACAGATTATTTCCCCCCAAATTTCTACACTGGTTGGCATAAAGTCCCAGAAAGGAACACTTACGGGCATAGGGTTGACTGGGCGTGGTGGCTCACGCCCCTTAAACCCAGCACTGTGGGAGAACCAGGCAGGTGGATAGCTTGAGCTCAGGAGTTGGAGACCAGCCTGAACAAAGCAGGCTCTCTACTAAAAATAGAAAAAACTGGTTGGGTATTGTGGCAGGCGCCCGTAGTCCCAGTTACTTCGGAGACTGAGGCAGGAGAACTACTTGAGCCCAGGAGTTTGAGGTTGCTGTGAGCTCAGCTGACACCAGGGCACTCTAGCTCTGGCAACAGAGTGAGATTCTGTCTCACACACACACACCACAAATAAATGAAAGAAAAGCACATAGGTTTAGGCCACCAACTTAGCACAGTCCTTATCCATGGGGGGTGGGGGGAATAACTTTAGATTTATCCTGTTGTCTTGGTTGCAGGAAGGAAAATTCTTTTTCCTCAAAAGCTGCCCCCACTACCACCATCAGATAGCCTCAATTTGTAGAAACTGTATCAGCATTTTGTGAAGGAGAAAGAGCCCTGAAACAAAGGGCTACGTTTGCTTTGAAGGTCTGGCAGGGACAAAGCAAGATTCTTTTCCTCCCTGGAGGTTAGGGTAGCAGTGATACAAGACAGAAGCTTGGAAGTGAGGGGCACAAAGAATAAATTTAAAGAATACAGTCCAGCCTTTCTTGAGAGGAAGGAGGTCTTAATTTTAGTTTTATGTTCTCCAGGTTAGAAAAACATGCTTCTCCTACGAATTTTGCCCTTTTCCATCCTAGTGGTTTTGATTTACCACATCAACTTGAATATCTCCTTGCTGTGCCTACCTACCTCTTCCGCACTTGGTTCGTGTACACTTCTTCCTACCACTGTAAACAGAAGCAGTTGTAGGTTTATTCTTCCTTTCTCAGTGGTGTGGAATATTGGAGTTTTAATTACTCTCCCTGGTTAATTTAAAGAGAAAATCAAAGCTATTTAAACTATGGCTGTGCTCTAACCTTGACCATGTCATTGTGAGGCACAGTCTTGCTCAACCCACCTCCATATCTTACCTTCCCTTCCATTGACACCAAGTTATTCTTCACACATTCATCATCCACTCTGCCAAAACAAGAGGGCAATTCCAGCAATCTTGCCTTGATTTTTTCACTCTTTAAATTAAAATTAAGCCAAAAGACCAACCCTCCGATTGTCAAATAAAGGTCTACATGCTTATGAGGGAAGGGTGGGGAAAGGAAGAGCAGAGAGAGGGAAGGAGCAAGGGGTGTGGGGTCTTGGTGTGTACCACACCTTTTGGGGGCAAAACAAGATTGTAAGAGGGACTTTACCTAACAAATGCAATCAGTGTAACCTGGTTTCTTGTACCCTCAATGAATCCCCAACAATAAAAAAAAAAAAAAGAAAGAAAGGAAAAAAAAGTCTACCTGCTTTAAGTGAACCTAATAGATTAAATTCCAGATTTGAAAACTCGATCCATTAGGAAGTAATTATTGGCTTAATAAGAGGATTTTTCACTTCTCAAAGGAGCAACTAGAGGATTTGCTTGAAAGCCTTATTGCATTTAAAACATTTTGGTGCACTTACATTTAATTTATACCAAGAGTCCTTCTATTGGCAAAGCTGGCAGTGTCCTGCAAATGGCCAAAGATACTAACCAGCCACTTATCAAAGAAAGTCTGAAACATATAGGCTGTTGTAACTTTTGCAGAGATCAACTGAGTCAACAGCAGTTCCTTTTAAAATGAAGGAAAAAGAATTCTACTACATGCACACTAAAACGGCTGAACGATTTCTCGGTCAATGAAGACCTGGGGAGATGATTATAAATGGCAAATCTGCTATCTTGGCTGAGGTACTATAGTTACTAAAGTACTTAGAGGAGAATTAGTTGTAATTCAGAATCCTGAGGTGAGTAAGAGTTGTAGGGAGAGTCCCGTAGAATTTAAAAACAGAACATGTTAAAATAGTAGCTGTTATGCATTTTAAACTCATTTAAATGGAAAAAACATGAAATGAGGGAATTAACGAACAATTTGGAAAGCACAATAAACCCGTATCACTGAAGATTACAGCTCAATTACACGGTCTCTTAAAAAAATAATAAATTAGCATTTTTGAGCACCACACACTATGGCCAGCTAGTATGCTGAGCATTTTCTATCTTATTTAACACAAAGTCATAAATTAATGGGCCCAACAATTTAAACCACCTTTAAAGGCAATGTTTATTTAAACATAGAATTAGAAGCAAAATCTTAGTCCTTTTAGAATGGATTTTTCTTTCTAGTGGCAAGAATTTTACGTTTGCAAAAGGACAAATTATTCTCAACTCATGAGTAATTAAATATTGACTTTAGTGAATCTGAAATATTGCTCATTTTACAAAAAGATTAGAATCAGACATAATATATGGATCGTTTGGCTTGGGAGTAAGAGGAAAACCTCATTTCATTTTTACACGTTTCCCTCGAACAGTTTTCTAGTGGAAGTGCCCCTCTTGCCTCCTATCCTTGCACCCCAAAAGATGTTTCTGAAGAACACTCTGGTCCTCTTTGCAGGGAAGGGTTAAGGGTCACTCTTGGGCTGTATTTCCCACTCACAGAGAAAGAAGTAGGTCCTTTTCCTTTTAACCAGTGCTGAATACCTCAAAACTGAAAATTCACCAAAGACCTACGATGGAATTAAGTTCTGACCCAAATATCTGTCTTTAGCAGTTTTTGAAAACTCTCTGAAGCTAGCATTGCTCACATCTCCTCCACTGCACCTTTCCTATTCTTACACCAATCTCTCCACTAGTGCCTTACTCACCTGAGTTCTATTTTTAGGCATGTAGGTCATGATTTCAAGAACTGATTCATAGCATGGCGTCATTGCTCGTTACCCTCAATTGACATTGTTCTCTAATTGTTTCATACCCTGTGTGTTGGTCTCCCACGAGACTGCCAGGTAACTGTGGCAGCCGTGGCACAAATGCCTTATCCTCCCCCACAATGCCTAGGAGAGGGCTGAGAGCCAGCAAGTGCGCTTACCATTCTCCACTGTGTGCGTCTGGGACGTGGAGCTCAGGGGACAGTCATTTGAACTTGGTCAGCTTAGGACGTAAGGGCTTAGAACAACAATTGTGCAGTAAGGGACATTTCTTAAGGCGAAAATAAGAAGGGGAGAAATTAGCTTAAGACATATATAAATATATATAGGTATTAAGCTCAGATGTGTGTGTGAGTCCGATGTCTAACAGTTAATTTCACAAACTCATCCTAGAAAAAGTGCTGTACACCTCATTCCTGAATAGCCCTATGGTCACCTTGGGAAGCGATGGACAGATGTCAACACCTAATCCACCCTTCAAAGCAATTTTGGAACTCCTTTTCTGGAATGGCCATCAGAGCTGTCATCGAGCCAGGTTTGACAATGAAGTTTGCGAACTTGCCACCCGTGCTCACAGTGGCAGCACTGTAAAACAACGTCATGAGGTTTCATAACCTTGCTGTATCAGCATCTCACAGCCGTGTCTGTGTGGACGTGTGATGGTGCCTTGCTGAGTGGCGTTCATTATTGTTCTTGTGCATTTTTGTGTACTTTATAATGACCCCTTGGAAGTAACTACAGTGATATTCGGCAATGAGGTATGTAGCACTTTTTCTAGGATGAGTTTACAAATTTAATTGTCAGAACTTTACGTAAGTGTCGAGGAACTACTTTTGTTTTTTAAAGGGATTTCTTGGTAGGAGTCCATTGTGTCAATATTGGCGGCCTGAAAGAAAGAGGGTAAAGGAAGGGGATGATAAGATAAGGGGTGCTGAAAGGGAAGATAAAAGGTTTATCATGAAGTTACTTGCTTCCCTAACTTCCAAAACCAGCCCAGCATTTCAAGGTCTCTTTAAGGAAGTTGGTTTACAACTACACATCTTCCATAAGCTGTTGTCTTGGGGAGAACACAGACTCACATTACTGTATTTCTACTGGCAGCCAGGTCAGTGGGGGCTAAGAAAAAGAGGATGTTTATTCAGGCACAATTGATGACCCAGGCGCTCTCCTGAGCTTCGTTACATACAGAGCTTCCCTGCCTGTTAGTTAGCTATAAATTATAAGATGTCAGAGAAAAGTCTATGAGGGTAAGCGACTGAAATAACAACAAACCATTACCCGTTCACCCATAATTATTGATTTGGCTTTGAGGATGACCAAGTAAGAAATATGATATTGTATCAATCAGAGTTAGCCTCCTAACTTCCAGATATAAGGCATGGGGTGTTAGTCACAATTTTCTTAGAAGGATCAGGAGTCAGGGGGTGTGTCTCCAAGTGGTGTGCTCATATTCAGTGTACCATTTTTTACTGAGATTGCATGATTATTTAGAGAGGAGAGAGATTATTTAGTTGAGAGCTACCTAATGGAGATTATTGCAGGGGCCTAGGACTTCTCAGCACTCATTGTTACGTTGGACATGAGGGTCTTTTTCAAATACTGTTTCTGATCTCTATGGTAAGAAAATAAAACAGATATACCATTTCTAGAAACTTGGAAAGTTTGCAAACTGTCAACTTCCATCCTTCCTCTTACCACTTCATTCATTTTATTTTGGACAGCATTGGTAAGGTTTTGCACTAGTCAGCAATAGAAGGAGAAAGTTGAGATAAGTATCTGGAAATTCTAATTGAATCTGACATGCTGCATATGTAAACTCGGGCTGCCTGACAGTCTGCGGAACTGTATTTGTTATATCAAATGTCAAAAAGCCTGCCTGTTTGAAAATCCCTGGCGTAATTACCTGCCAGGGTACCCATGTTAGTCATTCCTTGGGTCTAGTCACCCAAGCCACTGTTATACAACACTATATTGCAATAAGAACCCCATTGTTTCTGAGTTATAATGTGTTATAAATTTTATTATCATATTACCTCGTCATCTGGCAGATCCCAAAGGAGCGGGGTATGGGGCATGTAAATCTGGACAGAATCAAGTGATTAGAAAATTACAAAGCATGGGAGTACAAGGCAGGACATTTGAGGGCAAAGGGCTCTGGGGGGATTATAAAAGAAGGTCATCAAGTTGACAAACTAATTCATCGAGTCACTATTTGGACTCTGGCTAGCTCTGCTTTTAGCATATGTTAGTATTAAACTTGGCTATAACTAAGATGCAACATCTCTTGTTCAGGCAAGAAAGAAAAGTATTTCTCTTTTATGTTTTATAAATTCAGCAGCAGGTACTTCTAAACTAGATTATACCCCATAGCCTGAAGAAAATGCAAACTCTGTCAACTTTTTTTGTTTCCCTCTCTGCCTCCTGCAAAATTTCCATTCTCTGGGGCATCTCCTAGCTCAAAATAGCTGCTGGAGCTCCAGTCATTGCATTTAAATTCTCACCAAAAGAAAGATAGAAGTGGAAACAAGGGGCATTCGCCTTCTCTGTCTTATATCTTATTGGCCAGAACTTGGACATGTGCTCTCACATTTAACTGCAGGAGAAGCTGGCAAGTGTGATTTTTAGTTTGGGTAGCCAAGTGCACAGCTAAAGTTATGGATTCTATTACCATGGAAAAGGAGGAAAAAGTCCTTTGGGAGACGTGAGTCTCTGCCGCATGATTGCGGCTTCCACACAAGCTGGTTTCACTGTTGTGGTGCTGTCATGCTTCAGCATCTCCACCAATTCCGTAGTGAGTGTTAGCCAGGAGGAGTCTATGACTTGTGTCAATGAGGCACGAGACTGGGGAGCCTGAGAGCTCACAGCAGGGTAGCAGGGTAGCACAGGGAGGCAGGGCACACAGGGACCTAGCAATCCATGCAGAGGAGAAATAGGGGACCCCAAGGAGCCTCAGAAAAGAAACAACACCGTAGCCATCTCCTGAACTTTGACTAGGCTTTTTCACGAGCACATGGAGGTCAGAAACATTTGGGACAGGAGGAGGGACTTCACTTCGGATCTAGAGCTGACATTAGTCATCAGGGAGAAAGCAGGTGAAACGCTGGCTATAAACAATTAACTTCAATACGTCATAATTTAAAGAGAAGTTCTTTATGGGCGTTTGGGTATTATTTGGACAAAATACAGAGAAGCTGTTTTCTTCTCAGGAAAAACTGTGTCTGTTCTCTGCCTGGGAAACCTGATGGTGGTTTAATTATCCCCAATTGAATATTAGCAGCAGGTGAGGTTTGAACTGGTCCTCTTTTAACTCTGCCAGGTATTAACATCAAAGCCTCTTCGGACTTTGTTACTGTGTAACACATTCTGGCATTTCTACTCCGCTTTCTTTCTTTCTTTTACGCATAAAAGCTAAAGACATGGGGTTGTTTCAAAGTTATGGCCTACGAAATTCCTGTTCTCATGGTAACATTAACGTTTTTCCCCATTTCCATGCCCTAGTCTAAGATTTTACAATTAGTAGGATAATTGGAAATTTAAAATACCATGGTCGATATGACTAATTTAATGTTTTTTTAATATGTAAAACCTTAGATGTTCGAATTCCATAGCTTTAGTGCTTTATGGCTTTGTTATTGCCTTTGCAAGGGTTTTGTCTTAAAATACATGGAAGTTTATAATAGTCATGCCTACTGACATCAATTTTACTCCTATTTTATGGTAACAAGCAAGCATTCAAAAACTGAGATTAGCTCTTTGCAATATATATGATTCAAAGAATGTTGGTGATGTGAATAATACCATTTGAGCTTAAGGTCTTTGTTTCCATTACCCGAGGGCATGGATTATTACTTTTGCATCTGTAGGTGGTATATTTAGAGTGGCTGGTGTCTTAAGCACAGCATGTGGTAGGTGGCAGAGATGGTAAGACATCTCCCCTACTGTCCATTCCAGACTTTACTTTTGTATCCAAGCCTGAGGACAAGAAGGATGAAATTTCTCAACTTCTTTTGTAGCTAGGTACAACCATAGGACTAAGTTCTGCCCGTTAAGATTAAGAGGAAGCTTTATAAAACACTAAGGGAATGCTATTATTTTCTGTTGTCTAGAACAGCAGTACCCCCAATCATTTAGCATCAGGGACTTGTTTCATGAAGGACAATTTTGATACCAATGGGGGTATCGGGGGTGTGGTGGGGCCTGAGAGGAAGCAGAGCTCAGGCAGTGATCCAAAAGCAATGAGAACTGGGTGTAAACACAGATGACGCTTCCTTCTCTGCCTTTCTAGCTTGCTCACCTGCTTACCTTCTGCTGTGCAGCCATTTAAATATTCATCTCCATACCCTAACAAGCCCCTGACTGGCACCAGTCTGGGACCACAGATCTAGAATGCAAATCTTAGATTAGGAAGTGATACACCAAGGTTGGTGGAACAACAAAGCAGAAGCCTGGATTCTAGAAGACAAGGAGCCACCATCTTAGTCCTGGAGGACCACTCTGGTTTTATACCTGAGAGAGAAATGAAGTTCTATCTTATGAGGACCACTATGATTTAGGGGTTCCTCAATTAGGCATTTCAAGATGGATTCAAACAGGTAGACTGGAGTTCAGGAACTTGGGATGGAGGATGGAAATCAGAGCTATCAAGGGCCAGCAATCTTTCATTCTAGAAGCTGCAGGTCCACATTGGAATTACGTAGTGTTAAATCAAACTAAATTTGGGCCTTAGAAGCCTCCATAGAAGTCCTACCTAAGACTGTAACCTAACTTAATACATAAAAAAAACGATAAGCTAATTTAGGAGTTTACTTTTGTAACAAGTAGCTGAATCTCAGCCAGTCACAGCAGCTAAACTTCAGTCTCCACAGTTGGAGGCAGCCAACTGTTCAAGCCAGGTTCCAGTAAGGCGATGAAACCTGGCTTGTACAGTTGCAATGCCAATCTGGAACCAATCATGTTTTCTCTATACCTCACTCCCATTGTCTGTACATCACCTCCCTTTTTCTGTCTATAAATGTTATCCAGCGACTTGGCAGTCCCAGAATCTCACTGAACCTGGCCAGGTTCTAGGGGCTGCCCAATTCTCGAATTGTCTCTCGCTCAATTAAACTTTGTTAAATTTAATTTGTCTAAAGTTTTTCTTTTAGCAATAGTTACCTTCTAAGCTTCTAGACTAAAGGGTATTATTCAACTTTGTATCCTCTGCAGATGCTGAAAAATCCTGGAGTGGGTACACTAAAATTGCTCTTGAATAAATAAACAAATGAGTGAATAAAATGAAGAAGTTTTGTTTGGGGAGATACGTGTGGATGGAATGATTTTTTGCTTATTTAGCCAAAGATGTTTGAGAAAACTTGCTTTGGGTACTTAAAATTTTAACTTCATAATGGATGAACACACTTCGGCATGATTCAAATGTATTAAATTCTATCTAGCATATTAAAATATTCTTAAAACTATCCCTAAAACTACTTATAGTTTGCTCACCAGGTATGTAATGAGCAGCTATGGGCCCAGCATTATATTGGTATATGTTGGATAACATTTAAAAACTAGCTTCTCATGATATGATGTATGATACAGGACAATAGGCTGTAGAGCCTTATTTTTGCACTCTCGCTCATGGGATTATTTTTTGGTGGAGGGAGGAAGTCAGTCAAGTGACAGCATTGACAATGTGAGTCTCCATACCCTACATCTCTCTCTCTCTCTGCCCTAACCAGCTACTCTGTATGTGGAGAACAAAGAAGATACCTATAAAACCCAAAGGAATAACTCTCTAATGGTGAAATGTTAGGCACCTTGACCAACAAAGAGGCACATAAGCAGCAAACTAATATAGTCTGTCTCTGCCCAACTGTGCTTTACTGTTTCTAGAATCTCTTTTCCATGCTGCTGTGAGTTCCTAAATCTAAATGTTCTCCACTAAATGATCCAAACTGCCAGGTGATTTTGGAGATCCAGAGCCAGAGTGGTAGTAAAGGCATTCTAGAGTCATCTGAAGGAACGCTGACCCACTTTTGGAAGTATCCAAAGAGAATGTTAGCAAGAGTATTTCAGATTTCAGGATTTTCGGTTTCATATGTAGTATTGGGGGGTTTAGGGACAATGCTGATGTCAACTTTGTCAGCTCTTTAGGCTTGGGTTAAGAGCTAGGAACATCAGTAAGTCAGCACGATTCACTAGAACTTTCTGCAGTGAAGGGGTTGTTCTGTATGCTATCCATGTGGCTGTCGAGCACTTGATAATTGGCTAGCACAACTGAGGAACTGGATATTTGCATTTTATTTCATTTTAAATTATATAAACAGCCACATATGGCTAGTGACTACTAAATTGGATAGCACAGCTCCAGAATTTTTTATTCCTAGTTATCGTAATTATGTCTGGAGAGCAAGTACTTAAAATCATATTCAGAGGAGGACACCGAGGTCAGCCAGGAAAAATGCTGCCAAATTGAGTGGTCATGCACAAGAACTGATGGCAAGGAATCTCAGCTGAGGGCAAAGGGCCACTTGGCGGGGGACAGTGGCAAGGCAGGCTGAGAAGCTGAGGGCAGAGTCCCCAGGGGGAGGCACAGGATGTACTGGCTGTTACCCCTGGACAGAGCTGGGGGTCCTTTATTTACAGTAGTATTTTCAAGCGTTCCTAACTTATACTTGATTGCCTTGGGCTTTTTAGAAGGTCCAAATCTAATGTCCAGAGCAAAGTGAATTAGTGTGGGGATAGAAAGAGATTTTTTTTTTACTAAATATATGTATTTTATTATTCTTCATTACATTATTTCCCCACCCCTCACCCCTCCGTGGTAAGACAGAATTGATTTACAGAAAAGAATACAGAAAACACCAAAGCTCCTGGTAGAGGGAGAGATTTCAAGTGGGGAGAAAGAAGCTCTCTCCGTTCCTCTCCTGGTCTTTCCCCGTCTCCTCCTCTAGGCCTCTAGCCTCAGGGTAGATAGAAAG
>CAUYRH010111133.1:0-47655 GCA_963574655.1 Perodicticus potto | reverse complement strand
TCAGCATAAGGTTATTTAGCTTCCATGTTTTTGTATGAGTATGCAGATTCCTGTTGTTATTGAGTTCAACTTTTATTCCATGATGGTCGGAGAAGATGCAAGGAATAATGTCTATTCTTCTAAATTTGCTGAGGTTGGACTTGTGACCTAGGAAGTGATCAATTTTGTAGTATGTTCCATGGGCTAATAAGAAGAATGTGCATTCAGTTTTATTAGAATGAAATGTTCTGTAGATGTCTGTTAAATCCAATTGTTGAATGGTTAAATTTAAGTCTAAAATTTCTTTGCTTAATTTCTTCCTGGAGGATCTATCCAACATTACTAAAGGAGTGTTAAAATCTCTGACTATTATGGTGCTGGAGGCAATCAAGTTGCTCATGTCTATTAGAGTCTTTCTTATAAATGGAGGTGATTCTGGTTGGGTGTATAAATGTTAATAATTGAAATATCGTCATGTTGAGTGTTACCTTTAACAAATATGAAGTGACCATCCTTATCTTTCCTTACTTTTGTTGCTTTAAGGCCTGTTGTATCTACAAATGCAATTGTTAACACCTGCTTTTTTCTGATTTCCATTTGCCTGAAATATAAATGACCATCCTTTCATCCTGAGTCTATATTTATCTTTTAAGATAAGATGAGATTCTTGTATGCAGAAGATATCTGGCCTGAGTTTTTGCATCCAGTCAGCCAACCTGTGCCTCTTTAGAGGATAATTTAAGCCATTCATCTTAATTGAGAATCTTGATAAGCCTGGTAGAATTTTGGGTATTGAGTTTTTTGAAAGTCCAGTGGACAGTTTTAATCCTTTTGCCACTATGGAAGTTGGAATTTGATCAAAATTTTCTGAGTGAGTTTACTTTTGTGGTGGAGGATTGCACTGGTCATTATGGAGGATAGGTCTGAGAATATCCTGGAAAGCTGATTTAGTTATGGCAAATTTCTTCAACATGTGAATGTCATTAAAGTATTTAATTTCTCCATCATAAATGAAAGTCAGTTTAGCTGAATACAAGATCCTGGGTTGAAAGCTATTTTGTTTTAGGAGATTAAAATTTGATGACACCCTCTTCTAGCTTGAAAGGTTTCAGCAGAGAGATCTGCAGTCATTCTAATGTTCTTCCCCTTGTAAGTTATGGTTTTCTTATGTTTGGCTGCTTGCAGAATTTTCTCCTTCATTTTAACTTTGGCAAAGTTAATTATGATGTATCTAGGAGATGTCTTATTCGAGTTGAGTCATGCTGGGGTTCTGCAACTGTCTGCTATCTGAATTTTAGACTCTCTTGGCATGTCTGGGAAGTTCTCCTTCATTATCTTATGAAGTAGAGCATCTGTGCCTTTCGAAGCCATCTTGTCACCTTCAGGAATTCCTATAAGGTGAATATTCGTTTTCTTTGAATTATCCCAGAGCTCTCTGAGAAAATGATCCATTTTGCTCTCCACTTCGTTTCCTCTTTGAGCATTTTGGAGCATTCAAAAGCTTTGTCTTCAATGTCAGAAATCCTTTCTTCTGCCTGCTCCATTCTGTCACTGAGGGATTCTTCTGTATTTCTCAGATCTTTGAGGGCTGCACGTTCTTGTCTCAATGTGTCAAAATATTTGGTGATTTTGCCTTTGAATTCATTGAATTCTTCAGATGACTTTTGAAATGCTCCTTGAATTTTGAAGTCCAACTTTACCTCCATTCTATTAATCTTATTTGCTATTCAAATTCTGAATTCGATTTCTGACATCTCAGCCATTTGTTTATGAATGGGATCTTCAGTTGTGTCCACCATGTCATTCCTTGGGGGAGTTGTTCTACTCTGGTTATTCATGTTACTGGAGTTTTCCCACTGATTCTGCCCCATGATTATTTTACACCGTTTGGCTAGATAAGCAGATAAGATGAAGTTGGGTCGGAGACTCTTGGACGAGTGATTAACCAGCCCTTTGCCCAAGAGCTGCGACTGGTGTCTGTACCTTTTCCCCTAGAGCTTTGCAAAGGACCCATACAGTGCTACGGCCTGAGACACTGGGGACCTTCTTGGTGTGGTGGGGGTAAGTGGCTCTGTCTTATTTTCAGCTGGTCTCTATCCTACCCTAATGAATCAGTTACTCTGGGTTGAAGTCTCAGCTGTGGAGAAATACCAGCAATTAAGTCACCCCGCCTCACATGGGCAACCACCGGAAAAGGAAAATCAAACCTTCCCATAACTACAGGGTACCACTGTACCACCTTCCCAGGGTACCACTTTGGATAGTCCTCAGGTGATCGGCCCAGTTCAAGAGGTCCCCAAATCAATTGTCTCAGTTAGCACTGGTCTCAGCTGGGAGAGTTCAAATGGTCTCCAGCAACTAGATAGCAGGGGTCTGCTGGCAGCTCGAGTATGACTTACTCCAGTGCTTGGTGAGGTCAGAAGGTCCCACCCAGCAAATGAATTCATCTGGGAAGGTTGATGTCTCCTTCCCTACCTTACACCTCTGTCACACCCAGTCATTGGTAACCCCACAAGGCTACGACTCAGTTCCCTCAAATGAGCAGATGCTTCAGGGGTTTTCACTTGCTGGAGTCACAGGGAGATTCATGTCTCTTCAGCCAAGCCACCACTCTCTGCCACTATCCAGCATGGGTAGCTGAGGCCTGACAACCTCGGGTGCTTAATGGAAGCTGGGGTCGTTTACTTAGTTCAAACCCCGTCCCTGATTGATGTTGCTGACACTTATATTTTCACAGAATTTGTTTATGTCCCAACTATATTCCCTTGTGGACCAGGCACTCAATGAGTTCACAGAAACTGTGACTCAGCCCCGGTCTGTGCTGCTGCCTGGAGCTGGCATGTCTGTCTTCATTGCACTCTGTGTTGTGGCGGGCATGGTTAGAGCTAACACTTGGCTCTTGGTTTCTGCCTCTCCCTGCCTGCTTTGGTCTTAGCTATGATCCCCTGAGGGCCGGGTGCTTCTTAGGCTCACTAAAGCTGTCCTTCTGGCTCAGCTCTGCCCTGGGAGTATGCCATCTCTGCATGTGTGTATTCTAGTCTCCTGTCTCCACCCTTCTCCCCGCAAGCAGGCATTGCCTCAGGCATACCCTTTACTTATGGGGCCTGCATTTGTGTCCCAGATCTGTTCTGCCAGTGGCTGTGAAGAAGATGCCCAGCTTCCTCTGGTTGCCCAGAGAGGCAGGGACTGTCTTTCCAAAATATCCCCAGGGGTGTGAGCCCTATTGTTCCCACTGTTGCTGCTGGTGCTCTGTGCCAGGGGGCGCCACCTCTCCCTCTCCTGTATGCTTCCCTCAGTTCACTGTCTTCTGTTTACTCCCATGCCGCAGAATCAGCACAGACCAACAACAGCCCACACCTTGTCCACACCTCTTGAGAAAATGCCCAAGAATCTGGACTCCACGTGGGACAGGCTTTCAGACCATGGGGTGAGAGTGGAGGGAAATTCTGGGAGTTCAGATTTGCAGGTAGAGAAAATATACAGTTTTATACAGTTTTACACCTGGTGAGAGAGTGCCATGGCACATTTGTAAGTCCTCTCTAATGAAGGAGTTCTGGTTTTTAAAGGGTCTGTCCCAGGGGATAAAATAGGAGAAGATCAGAACTCTGCTCACTTGTTTGTATAAAGTATACTGGGAGCCATTCTCATGAGGGAGGGGACTCACGTCTGCTTGGCGATGGATTTCGTACCTATTGTTTGTTTCTTTAGGGTCGTAGCTCACCTCAGCAGGGTTGATGTGCGTTCTTCAACATTCTCCCTTGGCTCAACCCCAAACCATCAGCTTACTTGCTAAACTTCTGTCCTTTAAGTCTCCTTCAGGATGGGAGCCTCTATGGAAAGCTGGCTTCAGTCGGCCATCTTGCCTCTGCCCCCCAGGATATTCATCTTTTTTTTTTTGCTTTTTATTTTATTTTATTTTATTTTATTATTTATCTATTTATTTTGAGACAGAGTCTCACTATGTCACCCTCCATAGAGTGTCCTGGCATCACAGCTCACAGCAACCTCAAACTCTTGGCTCAAGTGATTTCCTTGCCTCAGATATTCATCATTTTTATGGTTGAATAATAGCGTACACTATGGTGAGTGTGCACTCATATTTTTCTTTGTTTATTCACCCCTAGGAGGCATTTCAGTAGTTTCCATAATCTTGGCAATTATGCATAATGCTGGAATAGACATAGGGATGAAGATTTTCTTTCTGAGTTACTTATTTTTATTTTATTTCATTAAATATGTAGAAGTGAGGTTGCTGGGGTATATGGTAGTTATATATTTTTAACTTTTTAAACAAATATGATGACTCTATCAATTTATGAACAACAACATTTTATAGGGTTTGCTTTGCCCCATGCTCCTGCCAATACTTGTTATCTCTTTTCTATTTGATCTTAGCCATCATAGTAGGTATGAAGTGGTATTTCATCTTGGTTTTGATTTGCTCTTGCCTGATTACTTGTAATGTTAAGAACTTGTCAATGTACCTGTGTGTTTTCTTGTAAAAAATACCTTTTCTATTTCTTGCCTATTTTTTAGTTGGATGATTGTCAGGGTCCCTCCCTGGGAGCAGGGTCACTAAGATGTGTGGAACTGGCATGACCAACTGAAGGAATATAAAGTTAGGAACTACAATAAAGAAAGAGACATGAGACACAGAATAGAATTTTCAAAGGTGGGAGCTCATAGGACCACCGCCCATTTGTGGGCTCAGGCAAGTGGCCCTGAGCTCTGTTCCACTCAGCTTTTATTCGAATCTCTTTGCCCAGGTGGTAAGGTGAGGGAAGGAACAAAGACACCAGCAGTTTCTCTGAGTGAGCATATTAGCTCCTATTGTTATTATTATTAACTTTAAGGATTTGAGTAGTTTTGAGAAATTGGAAACTTGAGCCTTGTGTGGGGGCAGCCTCCTGTCTGGAGTCACACACACAGATTCCTAGGGAGGTATTAAACTCCGCTAATTCACTGTTAGTAAAATGCTACTGGCGTTAATCTCCAATGACCAATTGGTGGGAGAGAGGCATTTTCCTCTCATTACCACTGCAGAAGATTTTCCTCTGTGGTAAGGGATATAAGCCCTCCTGACCATATGTCAGGGCTTAAGCTGTTCCCTTGGTCTCTGCTCCAGCCAAATGGAAATCTCCACATTGGGTATCTGCTTTGTCTGTTTAATGGGCAGGAAACCACCTAGATGATGTACCTTTTCTAGGACTTGCCACAGCCTCTTTTATGGCCATTGTTTTCCTCAAAGTGTTCACAGACTCAGCAGGGATATTTGTGTAAGTTGTATCCTCAATAAGCCAGAGTTTCAGGAAAGGCTAGAAACTTGTTCAGATAAGAAATTTAGCAATGGCTGGTTAAAGGTAAACTAGCTGACTTTTCTTTGTTCTGAGTCCTTCAGCTTACTTTTAAATTTTCCCCTTTTCTGGAAGTGCCCTCTCCTGACAAGAATGAGGTGTTTGGTATCCATTCTGCCTGCAGATGATGATGATTAATAATTTTGCCTTTGAATTATATGAAGTCCTTATGTATTTTGGATATTAACATCTTATCAGATACATAATTTGCAAATATTTTCTCTCCTCCAGTAGGTTTCTTAAATGAGCAGAATCTTTTTAGTTTAATGCAGTCCAACTCGCTTATATTTTTGTTTTGTTCCACTTCTTATTATGTCATATCCAAAAAAATTATTGCAAGACTTATGTCAAGAAAGATTTTCTGGCTTGGTGCCTGTAGCTCAAGTGGCTAAGGTGCCAGCCACATACACCAGAGCTGGTGAGTTTGAATCCGGCCCAGGCCTGCCAAACAATGACAACTACAACCAAAAAATAGCTGGGCATTGTAGCGAGTGCCTATAGTCCCAGATATTTGGGAGGCTGAGGCAAGAGAGTCGCTTAAGCCCAAGAGTTGGAGGTGAGCTGTGATGCCCGGGCACTCTACCCAGGGCAATAGCTTGAGGCTCTGTCTCAAAAAAAAAAAAAAAAAAAAAAGAAAGTTTTTCTGCATGTCTACTTTAAAAAAATTTGAAGTTTCATGTCAACACTTATTGTATCTTCCCTTTTTTATTAATTAATTAATTAATTTTTTTTGAGGCACAGTCTCACTACATTGCCCATGATAGAGTGCATGACATCTCAGCTCACAGCAACCTCAAACTCTTGGGCTTAAGCAATTCTCTTCCCTCAACCTCCCACGTAGCTGGGACTACAGGTGCTCACCACAACACCTTGTTATTTTTTGGTTGCATTTGTCATTTGTTGTTCATCTGGCCCTGACTGAGTTCAAACCCACTAGCCTGGGTGTATGTGGCTGGTGCCATAACCACTGTGCTACGGATGCCAAGCTTCTCTTCCCTTTTTGATAATAGTTATCCTAGTAGGTATGAGGTGATATCTCATCATGGTTTTTATTTGCATTTGCCTTATGATTTTTTATTTTTTTGAGACAGAGTCTCAGTATGTCACCCTCAGTAGAGTTCCATGGCATCACAGCTCATAGCAGTCTCAAACTCTTTGGGCTTAAGTGATTCTCCTGCCTCAGCCTCCCAAGTAGCTGGGACTACAGACACCTGCCACAACTCCCTGCTATTTTTTGGTTGTAGTTGTCATTGCTGTTTGGCAGGCCCAGGCTGGGCTCAAACCCACCACCTCCAGTGTATGTGGCTGGTGCCCTAGCCGCTTGAGCTATAGGTGCCGCCTGCCTGATGATGTTTAAAGTTTAACAACTCTTTATATACCTGTGATTATGGGGAATGATATAAAAAATGGTCTAATTATATTCTTTTCCTTGTCAGTGTTCAGTTTTCCCAGTATCAAGCATTGAAGGGACCATAGTTTCTTTAATTTGTATTCTTGGTGGTCCTATCATAGATTAGTTGATGTTACATACATCTATTTATTCCTGGGTTCTCTATTCTGTCCCATTGTTTCTTTTGTTGTTTGTGTACATACCATGTTGTTATTACTGTAACTTTGAAATATAGTTTGAAATTAGAAAGATTGTTTTAACTCCTCAAAGTTTCCTCAACATTGTCATACAAATGTTAGACATTTTTTAATACTGTGAAAAATGCCCCTAACATTTTGATAGTGTGTGCATTGCCCCTATAGACTGTTTGGAATAATATGGAACTTTAATAATATTTATTCTTTCAATCCATAAACATGAGATATCTTTTCAGTTATTCATGTCTTCTTCGATTCCTTTCATTAATATCTTATAGTTCTCAGTATAAAGGTCTTTTTTTTTTTTTTTTGAGATAGAGTCTCACTTTGTCACCCTCGGTAGAGTGCCGTGGTGTCACAGCTCCCAGCAACCTCCAGCTCTTGGGCTTAGGCGATTCTCTTGCCTCAGCCTCCTGAGTAGCTGGCACCACAGGTGCCCTCCACAACACCTGGCTTTTTTTGTTGTTGTTGTTTCATTTTGGCTGGGGCCAGGTTTGAACTGGCCACCCTCCTTATATGGCGCTGGCACCCTACTCACTGAGTCACAGGCACTGCCCAGAATAAGGGTCTTTTACCTCTTTTTTAAAAAATTGTTGCTTAAAAGTTCATTATTTTGATGCTATCACGATTGTTTTCTTCCTTATTTTTTGGACAATTTTTTTTTTAATGTTTGGAAACAGCTGGTATTTTTATGTAAATTTCCTATTTTGAGAATTAACTGAGTGGTGGCATTACTTCAAACATTCATTTGTGTTCTCTTCAGTGTTTCTATATGTACAATTATATCATCAGCAAGCAGTAACTTCTCTTTTTTTTTTTTTTTTGAGACAGACTCTTACTCTGTTTCCCAGGCTACAGTGCCATGGTCTCAGCCTAGCTCACAGCAAACTCAAACTCCTGGGTTCAAGTGATCTTCCTGCCCCAGCCTTCAGAACAGCTGGGACTACAGCTAGCCACAATGCCCAGATAATTTTTTCTATTTTTAGTAGAAACAGAGTTTCATTCTTTCTCAACCTAGCAAACAGTGAAAATTTTACATTTTCCATTTGAATTTGAACTTTTCTTATCATATTCTTGCCTAATTTTACTGCTTAGGACTTGTAGTATGGGAGAAAATAGAATGATGAACAGTAGGAACACTATAACCTTCATAGGTCTCTGTGCATTAACAGGCTCAAACATTTCCAGTTTTTATAATTTGATTTTTTTCATGCGAAGATATTTTCTCGTTAGGTACTTGGTATAAAGAAATTTGTGTTAGGTTTCCAGTGAATTATGATTGTAGCAATGTCATAAGGCTGCTCCTTGCTCTGCAGTGGAGTCCGCCTTTGGTCTATCATGAAAGGATTGAAAAGTGGACTGCCTTCAGAATTTTGATCTATAGGGTAGAATTAGGGTAGGGTTCTGAAGTTGGGTCTGCATATGGTAGACCTAATACCAGAAGTATGGATTTCTACTAGGGTTTTACAATCTTCTATTTAACTAACAAAATTTACATAAATATATTTTTTCCATGAATGATTGCCAAATTATTTTTGTTGTGTGGAAATACATAAGTGGATCAACCCAATACACTAATTTGGTAAATGTCTCTTCGTTATGTTTTTAATTCTGATTTGTTTCATTTCAAAATTTTCTATAATTGGAGCAAACATGGTGGAGTGAGGCGTGCTGCTACTGACTGGCCTCTGTGCTTGGCCTAGTGCGTCTGTCCATCTGTGGGAGTTATCTCTTGTGTTGTCTCCTACAGTGGGCAGTCCTGCTTACTTCCTTCATCCAGTCACTTTCTCTGTTCTTTAAATGTGGATATCTCTTCTCTACACATTACCTCCATAATTTGGAATTAAGAAGACCAGGTTTTTTTCTTCCACCTCTCAGATTTGGCACAAAGAATCCCCTAAGGTATGTTTATCCTGCCTACTTCTACAGGAAGAGAGAAGCAACTGACATGGTCTTCTGTTGCTGTCTGCTTAATTGTAAAGAAATCACTATGCAAGCTAAACGCTGACATTTCATTTGAAACAGGTGCGTAGGTGGTGGTATTTGTGAATTCTTTATCTTTTGTTCCAAACCAGAAAAATAAATAAATAGCAAGTTTGGATGACCTGTTCAGGGTTTTTTAAACGTCTTCTAGTTTCAACCGCTATCATGATAACCACAGTTGAGACCACAGAGTAAATTCCAAACAAGCATTCTAATTTGAAATGAAAGATATGAATTTTTGCCCTGTTGGGCACTGGACTTACTTGGTACCTATTACCCTGCTCTTCTTATTTACTTTTTTCCTTTGGGAATAGAATACTTTCTAGGACTGTGAGTATTTTGGAAGTATACCACTTGTTTAATTGGGTAGGGTTTAATTTCACAAGGTCATAGCTGAAGGGAAATTTGCCTCAAAGGAGTCAAACCTTGAGTCTCCCTATATCTGGTTTAGTTGAGACTGTTGGAGCTATTGTGATGGAATGAATACATTTTGCACATAAGGAAGTTTGGGGGAACCAAGAGCAAAATGCTATGGTTCAAATGTAGCCTCCCAAAATTCATGCATGGGAAACTTAATTTTCATTGCATTGGTGTTGGGTGGTGAGGTCATGAGGATTCTGTCCTTGTAAATGGATTAATGCCATTATAAAAAGGGCTTGCAGGAGTGGATTTATCCTCTCTCCTTTTTTCCTTCTGCCATCTGAGAACATGACCTTTCTTTTACTCAGACACAGTAGGAGGGCCCTTGAAAGATCCCAGCACCTTGATCTTGGAATTTGAGTCTCCAGAACTGTGAGGAAATAAATTTCTTTTCCTTATAAACTAAGGGCATACCTCAGAGGTATTGCAAGTTTGGTTCCACACCACCACAATAAAGCAAATCTCATAAAAAATGAATCACACAATTTTTTTGGCTTTCCAGTGCACATTTTATACTATACTTTAGTCTATGAAGTGTGAAATAAGCACTGCATCTAAAAAAAGGTACATATCTTAATTAAAAACACTTTATTGCTAAAAAAAAATGTAAGCAATCATCTGAGAATTCAGTAAGTCACACTCTTTTTCCTGGTGAGGGTTTTGATGTTTATGACTTCTGACTGATCAAGGTGGTAGTTGCTAAAGTTTGGGATGGCTGTGGCAATTTCTTAAAATTAAAAAATATAGTTTGCCACATCAATTAACTCTTCTTTTCATGAAAGATTTCTCTATGCCATGCAATAGACACAACATCCATTCTTCAGCTCAGGGACCAAGGAATAATTTTGACTTTTAAGTCTGTTTAAGAAATACATTTCATAAGGGTAGAGTTGCCGTAGATAGTGATTCCACAGATAGATCTGAGAAAAGTAACTTGAAACCTCTTGGAAAGCATTCATGATTCTAAATGCCATTAGAAACATTCATGGTTCATTGAAGTAGGTCAAAATATCAACATTAATAGGACATTGGAAGATATTGATTTTAACCTTCATGGATTACTTTAAGGAATTCAAGACTTCAGAGGAGAAAATAACTGCAGTTGTGCTGGGTATAGTAAGAGAACTGCAATTAGAAGAGGAGCCTGAAGATGTGACTGAATCATTGCAATCTCACGAAAAAACTGTAACCGATGAGGCAATGCTTTCTATGGATAAACAAAGAAAGTGGTTTCTTGAGATGGGATCTATACCTGTTAAAGATGCTGTAAACATCTCTAAAGTGACACTAAAGAATTTAGTATATTACAGTAGGCAAAGAAGCAGTGGAGCTTGTGGGATTGAGTCCAGTTTCGAAAGACATTCTACTGTGGGTGAAGTGCTATCAAACAGCATGACAAGATGGCGCCTGTGGCTCAGTGGGTAGGGCGCCGTCCACATACACCAAGCCTGGCGGTTTGAACCCAGCCCCACCCACCTAAAACAAGAATGCCAACTGCAATAACAACAACAACAATAAGAATTAGCCAGGTGTTGTGGCGGGTGCTTGTAATCCCATCTACTTGGGAGTCTGAGGCAATAGAATAGCTTAAGCCCAAAAGTTTGAGGTTGCTGTGAGCTGTGA
The DNA here is from genome assembly GCA_963574655.1 of Perodicticus potto. Taxonomy (NCBI): domain Eukaryota; kingdom Metazoa; phylum Chordata; class Mammalia; order Primates; family Lorisidae; genus Perodicticus; species Perodicticus potto. The sequence goes on along the minus strand of CAUYRH010111133.1, from coordinate 36,709 downwards.
TGCTACAGCACTCTACTGAGGGCAACAAAGTGAGACTCTATCTCGGAAAACAAAATAACTTGCTTTAGTTTCTATATGAGCGCTTCCTGCCACATCTTGCACTTTTATGTCATGGAGATGACTTCTTTTCTTAAATTTCACGATCCAACTTGTACTAGCTTCAATTTCTCTTCTGCACCTTCCCAATCTCTCTCAGCCTACATGAAATTGATGAGAGTTAGGGTCTTTCTCTGGATTAGGTTTTGGCTTTGGAGAATTCTGTAGCTGGTGTGATTTCCTGTTCAGACCATTAAAACTTTTTCCATATTAGCAATAAGGCTGTTTCTCTTTTTTATCATATGTGTGGTGGCTGGAGTTGCACTTTTCATTTTCTTCAAGAACTTTTTCTTTACCTTCACACCTTGACTGTTTGGCACAAGAGACCTAGATTTTGGCATCCTGGCTTTCAACATGCCTTCCTTACTAAGCCTAATCATATTTTTAGATTTTGATCTAATAGTTAGAGACATGCAACCCTTCCTTTCACATGAATACTCAAAAGCCATTCTAGGGTGTTACTAAATGGCCTAATTTTCACATTGTTGTGCCTCAGGAAATAGGGAGGCCCAGGGAGAGAAAAAGAGCCCAGGGAATGGCCAGTCATGGGAACAGCCAGAAAAAAGCAACACTGATCAATTAAGTTTGCCGTCTTATATGAGTATGGTTCATAGTGCCCTAAAATAATTATAATACTAACATCAAAGATCTGATCTCATTACAGATCACAATAACAAAATAATAATGAGAAGTTTAAAATATCATAATAATTACCAAAATGTAATTATGAGACATGAAGTACGTGTATGCTCTTGGAAAATTGGCACTGATGCACTTGCCCCAGGCAGGTTGCCCTAAATCTTCAAGTAGTTAAAAAATACAATATCTGTGAAGCACAATGAAGCAAAGTACAATACAATGAGGTGTACCTATACTCAGTCTTAGGTGTAGCAGTTCACACATGGACTAAGATACTTTTATACTGAAAAGTGAAAAACATTGCTGAAAGAAATCCAAGAAGCCACAAAAAAAATAAAGAATATTCTATGTTCATGGATTAGAAGTCTTAATATCATCTGTGCCAGCTCTGTAGAAAGCAATACACAGTTTCAATGCAATCCCTATTATATCTCAACAATACTTTTAGTTGAAATAGAAAAAAATTGTTCTAAAATTGTTACAGAATCTTAAGGGACTGAATAGCTAAAACTAAGTTGAAAAAACATACAATCAAGTTGCATCACTCACATGTCCTCATTTCAAAACTTTTCAGTGTGGTACTGGCATAAATACAGACATACAGCTCAATATAAGAGACAGACTGGAGAACCCAGACATAAACCCTTCCTTATATGGTCAAATTATCATTGACAAAAGTGTGTAGAACACTCAATGGGAAACAGACATTCTCTGTAATACATGGTGCTGGGAGAACTGGATAGTCACAAGATCTTTATCTTATGAAAAATTTATTTAAATGGATTAAAAACCTAAACATAAAATCCCACACCATAAAACTCTTTGAAGAAAAAATAAGGTTACATCTTTATAATGTTGGATTTGGCAATAATTTCTTGGATAGATACCAAAAGCACAGGAAACAAAAGCAAAACAAATGGATTACCTCAAAAGTAAACCAAAACAAAATAGAAAACACAAAAATTCCCACAATCTTTTATGTATCAAAGTACACAATCTGTTGAGTGAAAAGGCAAGGGGAGAAAATATTTTTACTTAATTAAAGGTTAATACCTAGCATATATAAAGAGCACCCCTATAACTCAATAACAACAAAATGGGTAAAAATGTGCAAAGGACTTGAATAGATTTTTGTAAAGAAGATGAAAAAAGCACATTACTAACCATAACGGAAAAGCAGACAAAACCTCCATGAAATACCAATTCATGAGAAAAAGAAAAATACAAGTAATGACAACTAAATATAAAATGATAAGCATTAGTAAGATCATGAAGATTTTGGAACCCTTGTGCAATGTTGGTGGGAATGTAAAATAGCATAGCCGCCTTTGAAAATAGCATGACAGTCCCTCAAGAACTTAAAAATGAATTACCCTAGTGTCTCACAATTCTACTTTTGGGTGTGTATCCCATGGAGATGTAAATAGAAACATTAACATATATTTGTAAACCCATATTCATGGCAGCATTAGTCACAATGCCCCCCAAATAAACAACCCTAATTCTATCAATAGATGAACTGGTGAACAAAATCTGTTCAAGATTCATATTTTTCACATGATCTTTCCCTGGGAGAACTATTTTAGTGGTAATGAAAATTTAGAGAAAGAGGGAACCAAAACAGTGACTCAGGCAAGTTTATGATACACTAAGCCTTCTGGGGAAAACCTGTGACCCTAGCCGGCAATTAGCAGAGGAATTGACTTCTTGGCATCATCAAGGGTTCATTGACTATAACATAGGTCACTGAGGAGTTAGCTTGTGTTTAGAGACTCATGTAAGATTTTTTCAGGCCTGACCATAGGCAATTATTTGGCAGGCATTGTGGGGGATGCTGCCCTCCCCACACCAGACTTGCTGTAGGCCAGCGCATTGAAGGCACCGGAGGGAGTTGCAATCAAGGACTTGGGCCCCTCTGGCTCTTCAACATCATTACATTTATTCCTTGCTGCCTTTGTCGGACCCTTTGGCCTTCTTTCAAGGCCTTCTTATAAAGGGGAATAAGGAGAAAATCTTCAAGGCAGTTTTCCCATTTTGATTTGGCATTCAGTGACTTTCCACACCTAACCCTGTTCCTCTCTCTACTCTCCCTAGTGTCTGGATTCATACAACTACAGGGACCTTTTGTTAACAGTACACTCAACAGTGATGTGACCCCCCATCCCCAGTGATTCTGCCTTACTTCAGTTTTTACCAATGCACCTCTCCAAGGGAAGAGAGGTAGTGTGGGGTTGGGGGGAGGACTAAGGGGAATCAGTGCTTTCTCCATTTTATATTCTTGATTATACCATCATAGTAGGTGAATAAAGGCTTTGCTATAACTTGGATTTTCTCTTGTAGTTGCTGTAATTGTCTTGTTTGATACCTTACAGTTCAGCTCTCTCTCGCAGCTCAGCCAACCCACTCACATTAATCACTTCTTCTTTTCCCCACATCTTCCATCTAGAAAGAGCCAACGAGGAGTCTGGCTATGAAAAATAGGGTATGTGAAAAACGTATTCTTTTTTTTTTTTTTTTTTTTTTTGAGACAGAGTCTCACTATGTCGCCCTCAGCAGTGTGCCATGAAGTCACAGCTCACAGCAACCTCAAACTCTTGAGCTTAAGCAATTTTCTTGCCTCAGCCTCCCAAGTAGCTGAGACTACAGGTGCCCGCCACAATGCCCAGCTATTTTTTTTGTTATAGTTCTCATTCTTGTTTACAAGGCCAGGGCTGGGTTCTAACCCACTAACCCTGGTGTATGTGGCCAGTGCCCTAACCATTAAGCTACAGGCATCAAGCTGTATTCATTTCTTCATTGAGCATTTATTGATACCTTAATATGCATTTGAAATCATACAAATTTCACTATATACATGTATCATTAAAGTATGACACACTGTTTAAGAAGTAGCTTATGATTTAGTACATATATACAGATGTAAAACATTAGGTCAGTACTGTCCTGTAGTTTTTTCTATAGAAGTAATTTTAGGATATGAGACGGACACAAAATACATCTTAATAGATTGTGTAGTGGGGGTATGTGAAAGGTGAAGGTCAGTCAGAGTCAAGGAGGGCTTCGAATGTATGTGACTAGTGGCAAATCTTAAAAAGATATCTCGTTTTTTAATTTGTTTTTCCAAAACCTTTGAAACCTATACTGTAGATTTCTTCACTCTGAAGTCTTTTTCTCCTTATGCACACACACACACACACACACACACACACACACACACATCCCTTATTGTCATTTTAAGAAAAACAGAAGGAGAATCCTCTTTTTAATATTCCTTAAGTGACTGGCCCTTTTGTAAAACTCTTTCTTATTTGTTACTAATTTGTGTGTTTGTTGTATTATCTCAGCTTGCTTTCTGCCTGCTTCTCTAACTGTGATTGTGACCATTCTCTTCTCTGAGCTTATAGCAATATCTATATGTATATATGTGTGTGTATATATACATATTTACATTCATTATTTATTTCTCTATGTTTAATGTAGAGATTGTCAATTACAGGAACAAAAAGGACTTAAGCGTTGTCTAAAAAGGTAGAGAGAGGCATCTGGGTTAACATGAACTGACATTTTACAAACATTCCCTCTGCTTCCTTTCCTACATTACCTCCTTTCTCAGAAAAGAGGAAGGAAATTACATCTTGCTCTGCACAGAATACAGGAATGCACACTAGACATAAAGACCTTATTCAAATCCTATGTTATTTTTCAATCAAGCAGGAGGAATAACTGGCTGATGGAATTCTGAACCAAATATTGAATTGTGAATCTTTATCAATCAAAAATTCTTCAGGATGGGAATTGTACTCTGTCATTTTGCATATTCTTAGTTTCCTAATTCTGAAGCAAAACATGGAACAGGTAATAGTTTCAGTTTATCTCTATTTCCATTAAAAAGTTAGTATTAAATTAATTTTGTCATTTTTATTCAATTAATTTTCTTCCAGTTGATTTTCATTCAATTAATGTTGTTATGTTCAGTAATTCTTAGCCTATTTCTAGTACATAAATGCAGTTAATCTCATGAGAACTATTGAAATATTCTTTTTTTTTTTTCTTTGCAGTTTTTGGCCAGGGCTGGGTTTGAACCCGCCACCTCTTGGCATATGGGGCCAGCACCTACTCCTTTGAGCCACAGGCGCCGCCCGAGAACTATTGAAATATTCTTACCTGAACCCAATGACAACAATGTCTTCCTCCATACATCTTCCTATCAATACCAGACCAATATTTCCAAGACAGAAATAGAAAAGATCACTCCACTCTCTGCACAACGAAGCTAATAACTTTATTTCATTGGATGATTTTCTATAGTTTGAATGATTTTTAAATCATTGGATGATTTTCTATAGTTTGACTCCAAATACTTTTTTTTGAAGCATATATTCAATGTTCACCATTTTGAATCTTCTTATAAAAACAATGAGTCACCCACGTACCCTCTACTATTGTTCACCAGATGACCTCGGGTTTTCTTCACCATTCATGTAAGCTTATTTAATTTCTTTAATGATTTGTTTTGTGTTTTTGACACTTTGAAAGTTAAGGAATTTTTTTTTTTTTTTTTTTTTTTTGCAGTTTGGCTGGGGTTGGATTTGAACCCACCACCTCAGTACATGGGGCTGGCACCCTACTCATTGAGCCACAGGTGCCGCCCTGAAAATTAAGGAATTTTAATAGACACTATCTAAGAGTTTTTTCAAGCAATTTTAAAAAGGATACTATAACATCTTTAGGTCTTTATGAACAATGTATATTCTTTTGAGTATTTTTTTTTTTTTTTTTGAGGCACAGTCTCACTATGTTGCCCTCAGTAGAGTGCTCCGGCATCACAGCTCACAGCAACCTCAAACTCTGGGGCTTAAGTGATTCTCTGCCTCAGTCCCCTAAGTAGCTGGGACTACAGGCGCCTGCCACAAAGTCTGGCTACTTTTGTTGCTGCAGTTGTCATCATTGTTGTGTATCTGGCCCGGGCTGGGTTCGAACCTGCCAGCCTCAGTATATGTGGCTGGTGCCATAACCACTGTGCTACAGGCACCGAGCCTGTCCATAAATTTCTTATGCCCTCAGAGATAGTTTTTTTTTCATATTGCTAGAAGGCACCAGCTTTCATGTTGGGATATCTAATTTGTAATTATCGAATTGTATCTACTTGGGTGTCAATCTACTTGAAAATCAGACCTTATTTATAGTATATGTTACAATAGCTTTCATTTGTGATTTTTGAGAGTTTGTTTGGAGGTTCTATCAGGAGATCATAGCTACTCATATACCCTTGAATAAGGAACAATCCTTCTCTATTGGAGAGGGTCATCCCCTTCTACAGAGCAGGCAGCTTTGTGCGGGCTGCACATGGAGGAAAGGGACACTCGCCTAGCCAGCCAGCTTAGCTGAATCAACCCTGGTGATCAATGGGGTGACAGATCACTGCCAGATTGCCCTTACACTGTCACTTGTGATTTTTGAATGTGGGATACTACCCCAAAACATGAAAAGGCTCTTCATAAATGTTGACTTTATTTCCAGGCACGGTGCAGTGGCTCACTCCAGTAATCCCAGAATTTGGGAGGCCGAGGTGGGTGAATTGCCTGAGCTCATGAGTTCAAGACTAGCCTGAGCAAGAGTGAGAACCCGTCTCAAAAAAATAGCTAGGGGTTGTGATGGGTGCCTACAGTCTCAGCTACTTGGGATGCTGAGGCAAGAGAATTTGCTTAAGCCCAAGAGTTTGAGATTGCTGTGAGCTGTGAAGCCAGAGTACTCAACTGAGTGTGACAAAGTGAGACTATGTCTTAAGAAAAGACAATTGACCTTCTTCCTTTGGGAAGAATTTACTTCTTTAGAGAAATAATTACACATGAGTTCATCTGCATGATTATACTGAAAGAAAAAAGTTACGTGCCTTCTGTAAGTACAGCAAGATGAAAGGGAGACCACAGGATAATACTAGGTCTCCCCTTATGTTTTAAATAAGGCTTGTGATGTGTTACTTAGTTCAATGTAAGCATTTCACATTGTATATCGAAGCAGTACCCTGAACCCCCATAAATGCATTAATGTACAAAGTTGTGATTTAATAAAAAATAATTAAAATAAATAAATAAATAAAAGCTGAAAGAAAAATTAATTAATTAATTAATAAGGCTTGTGAATGGGGCTGGGCATGGTGACTCACATCTGTAACTCTCACACTCTGGGAGACAGAGCCCAGAGAATCACTTGAGCTCAAGAGTTCAAGAGCAGCCTGAGCAAAAGTGATACTAAAAATAAAAAAAATTATTTGTGTGTTGTGACAGTTGCCTGTATGTTGGAGGCTGAGGCAGAAGGATCATTTCAATCTAGCAGTTTGAGATTGGTGTGAGCTAGGCTAATACCATGACACTCTAGCCTAGGCAACAGAGTGAGACTTTGTTGAAAGAGAAAGGATAGAAAGAGGGAGAAGAAAGGAAGGAAGGAAAAGGAAGAGAGAGGGGGACGGAAGGAAGGAAGGGGAAGCATAGTGAAAGGAAAAAGTTATCGTGCCTTCTTTAAGTACAGCAAGATGAAAGGGAGACCACAGGATAATACTAAATCTCCCCTTATGTTTTAAGGGGAGAAAAGGAAAAACAGAGAGAGAAAGAAAGAGGGGGAGAAAGGAAGAGAGAAAGAAAGAAAGAGAAGGAAGGAAGGAAGGAAGGAAAAAAGGAAGGAAGGAAGGAGAGAAAGGAATGGAAAAAACTAAAGGGAGAAAGAAAGGAAGGAAGGACAGAAGAAAGAAAGAGAGAGAACGGAAAAGAGAGGCAAGCAGGGTATGCAGAGTCTGTGAGCTCCAGGGCACATCTCTTTCTCTATCTCAGTATTTTCTTTCTGCACTTTTTGTGCCCTATTGAGTTAGGTCTAAGTTTTCAAAATCCCACAAGTGATAGCACAAAAGTATCCATTATACTAAAAGGAAGATTAATGGAAAGGAGAGTCTTTTGGTCTGTGTTCAGGGCCACTGTTCTTGGCAGTGTGGCTTCAAAGTCACTCAGCATTTTCTACAGCAGCTGTCTCAGAAGATCAGTCCTGATGCAATCACAGCTACGGTCCACAGAGCTGGGTGTTTCTTTGTCATTTGTTGTACCCTGTTTAGATTTTGTGACTCTGACCCTCCCCTGCTTGCCTTATTCCTGGAAACAACTGCAGAGTTGCCTTGCCTTTTTTTTTTTATCCCAAGTGGTTTCCTGGGATCCAATGGTATAATTATATATCACAGGGTCTTTAGAGATTCCACCCCAATACCTAAGTCACTGTACTCTGGTCAAGAACTTGTCTTGTTGTAGGCCCATGTTCATGTGCTCCCATAAAGCTGTGAAGAATTCTAATTACTGGATGTTATTCTGATACTTTTGAGGCTGCTTAGGAAACCAGGCATCTTGTCTTTGGTCTCACTGACACCATTACGTTTGTGTTTTGATGTTTGGTACTACTTTGTTAATAATGGGAACACTTGTCATAGAAGGCACTTTTAATACCTTAGTGAATTTGCCCTTAAATCAACTTGAGCAAGTAGGCATGGAATCCTCATTCAACAGGTGAGAAAACTTACACTGAGGGGGGTTGAGTAACTATCATAATATTATAGAAGTTCATGGTGCATTTTGAATCTTAACAGGTTGTTGACTAGAAATTTTATGCAGAAGCTATCCCATGTCACCAGTTATTATTCTAAAATTAAATATGAAAGTGAAACAATGCAAATATATTTTATTTACACATAAGGAATTGAAATGGAACTTTGCATATACCTTCTATATAACATTTAATAATATTTTTGGTATCCTAAACTGTATAGCACTCCCTTACATGCAATGGTATATAACAGGTTTTTCAAATAAATCTTGTTTTGCTGTACTTGCCTTTTGAAGAGCATACACTACATGTTCTAGTTAGATTCTTTTTTACACTAGTGACTAATTTTTTCTAAAAAATGGCCTTGAAATCCAAAATGTGAATTTTTATAAGGAGATCTTTTAGAAGTACCAGAAGAAGCGTGCCGGCCACATACACCAAGGCTGTCGGGGGCGAACCCAGCCCGGGCCAGCTAAGACAGCAATGACAACTGTAACAACAAAAGAAATAGCCAGGTGCTGTGGTGGGCATCTGTGGTCCCAGCTGCTTGGGAGGCTGAGGCAAGAGAATCCCTTAAGCCCAAGAGTTTGAGGTTGCTGTGAGCTGTGACACCACAGCACTCTACCCAGGGCAACAGAGTGAGACTCTGTCTGAAAAAAAAAAATAAAGAAAGAAATACCAAAAGTGCCAGGCTGCATCATTTGAATCAATGGTTCTTCTATTCCCTGGCTACTTCTAGTATAAATTGTTTATATCTTTTTTATTTTTTTAATACCTTTGGCAAACCATATTTCTCCCTTGTATTTCTACAGACTAGTGTTTTCTTTTCCAATAATATTTTCTCTGTAGAGACACTGTTATAGTAATTATCTTGGTAAACATGAGGCCAGGAATCAAGACATGGATCAGATAATGACAGATAATGTGTTTTCTGGTAGCTCTTTGCCTTCACCCAAATAGATCTCAAAATTGCACATGTAGCCAGTCTCACCTTCACAAAGCATTCTCACTAAAATCCCGTATGTTGTTATCTTTCCCATATTATATGTTCTGAAGCTGATATGTCCTCTATATGGCCTCATTGTTTCATCTAGGGATAACTACTGCTTAGGTATACACAAAGACTGAAATGTTGGAATAAAATAATCTGAAAGAGGCCTAATTTCATAAAGTCTGTCTTCACTAGATATAGCTTGTGAATTATCACTAAGATGAAAAAGATGTAAGGATTTGCTCAAACATCATTCTGGTCATAGTGTTAGGAAATATCCATATTTTAAGCGAAGAGTCTGTTGACCAGTAATCTCTTCAATGAGACTTTTTTTTGTTTGTTTCTTTGTCTCATTGATATCAAACCAAGAAATTTCTATGTATCATTAGTGACAACTACTTTCCATGGCAAGATTCTAGCAGAGTTTTTATAAAATTGTTCCATTTGGTGGTGGTATAAATTGAATTGAGGAGCAGCTAACTCAAAAATATTGTTATCAGGCTCAGCGCCTGTGGCTCAACAAGCTAAGCCGCCAGCCACATACACCTGAGCTGGTGGGTTCGAATCCAGCCCAGGACCGCCAAACAACGACAGCTGCAACTGAAAAATGGCCGGGCGTTGTGGTGGGTGCCTGTAGTCCCAGCTACTTGGGCAGAGGTAGGAGACTCGCTTGAGCCCAGGAATTGGAGGTTGCTGTGAGCTATGATGCCACAGCATTCTATCCAGTTTGACAGCTTGAGGCTCTGTCTCAAAAAAAAAAAAAAATATGTATATATATATATATTTATATATGTATATATAAAAATATGTATATATATATATACACACACACACACACACACATATTGTTATCAAAAAGTAAGCCTGGCACGTCATTGTTACTCTGTGGATCACTAAGTTAAAAAGTTACATCTGAAATATTTGTATCACCCTCCAATTTTGGTGTAATGTCATTTTTAATCCACTTCTAACACTTTCACTATCACATTCCATTCCTTTTTTTTTTTTTTTTTTGCCATTTTGGTGATCTCATATCAAATTTACAACTGTCTTCTGATAAACTATCATTTCCCAGATCACTACAAAATATTTCAAAGCCACTTGAACAATCAGATAAAGCATTTGCATGCAATTCATTGACTAATTCTTTACTGTCACTATTGTCATGGTTGAATTTTTGCAATATTAGAATTGTGACAAAAATCTCAATATTTAGAAAAATAATTTTGTTATAATAAAATGAACATGACTGAACATGGTCAAGAAAGTTCTTACAACATTCTACATTAAACTGTGTTTTAAAAACTGTAATAGCTGGCTCAGTACCTGTAGCACAGTAGTTATGGTGCCAGCCACATTCACTGAGCGTGGCAGGTTCGAACTTGGGTCATGCCAGCTAAAACAATGATGACAACTGCAACAAAAAAATAGCTGGATGTTGTGGCATTGTGGCAGGCTCCTATGGAGCCTCCTCCAGCTACTTGGGAGGCTGAGGCAAGAGAATCGCTTGAGCCCAAGAGTTTGAGGTTGCTGTGACACCAGGGCACTCTACCGAGGACGACATAGTGAGACTCTGTCTCAAAAGAAAAAAAAAACTGCAATAGCTAATACAAGTGTAAACATGAATTAACTTGTACAAACAGAGCCTTGGTGGTTGAGGGAAGTAGCTGGAGCTTGGCCTTCCTTGTCCTTTGCTTTCCCCTAGGCAGGTGCTAGGCTTGTTATGTGAGCTGAAGCAGTGGTAGGACCTGACCAGTTTTCATCTTGAATGCTATCATGAAAAACTAACATACGCTATAAATATTGATGAAAATAAAACTATTACCCATCTGCCAAATGGTAACACTTATTTTTCATCTTTTATTAATTATAAAGAAATATATGCTGTTAAATACATCACATTATACAGATCTTTAGAAAGTGAAAGTTTCCCTTTTCCTCCAAACTCATTCCATTTATAGATGAAACTATTGTTAACAGGTTGGTATTTATTTTTCCCAACATATTGTACAATACAAAGTATTGTTTAACATTAATCATATAATTTTACATTGTTTTTCTTAAATTTAAGATTTTCCAAGCTATGTGTAAGTGACAGCCTTTTATATCAGTGCACAAAATTCTTAATACCATTTTTTTGTTTCTTTGAGACAGTCTCACCATATCACCCTCAGTAGACTGCCGTGGTGTCACAGCTCACAGCAACCTCAAACTCTTGGGCTTAAGCGATTCTCTTGCCTCAGCCTCCCAAGTAGCTAGGGCTACAGGTTCCTACCATAATGCCTGGCTATTTTGTTGTTGTTGTTGTTGTAGTTGTCATTGTGGTTTAGCAGGCTCTGGTCAGGTTTGAATTTGCTTGTTCCAGTATATGTGGCCAACTCCCTTACCACTGAGCTACAGCGCTGAGATTCTAATTAGTATTATCAAAATCTTGGCAAGGGAATCCATTGAGTCAGCTGGGAGGGTCAAGACTTTATTTTAGTTCACATCTTTGAAAAGTCTATAGTTATATAACAGTTTTGTTGGCTACTTATGATTGGTTAAACTTAAGTTATTGGGGTTTTTTTAGAGACAGAGTCTCACTTTGTTGCCCTCAGTAGGGTGCTGTGGCATCACAGCTCACAGCAACCTCCAGCTCTTGGGCTTAGGCAATTCTTTTGCTTCAGCCTTCCGAGCAGCTGGGACTACAGGCACCCACCACAATGCCTGGCTATTTTTTGTTGCAGTTTGGCCAGGGCCAGGTTTGAACCCGCCACCCTTGGTATATCAGGCCAGCATTCTACTCACTGAGCCACTGGCAGCACCAAAACTTGTTATTTTTTTTAAAAAAATAGAAGGCTTTGTAAAAAATAGCTCATTCACTTTTGTTTATGTTTGCAGATTTTGCAAGCTGAGGTCACCAGTGAGGTCTAATTCAGGGATTCTTCACTTCTGGTCTCCATTTAACAGTTCTTTCCCATCTCAAGTGTAACTTGGAAATTTTATTTATTTTCTTTTTTGCACGTGTAGGCACATGTATTTGAAGGCATATCCTGATTTCAAACTCATTTGTAGTATCTCATTATTGAGTTCCTGCTATTTATTGCAATACTAAACTGGTATCTCACAACTCTAACAAGAGCTGTGGGTTCTGAGCTGGTCGCAAGGAGGATGAAGCTGAAATGAAGAGGGAACAGCTCTGTACTCCACACAAAGAAATTCATTTCAATTAAAACAATTTTTTTTTTTTTTTTTTTTTTTTAGACAGAGTCTTACTATGCCACCCTGGGAAGAGTGCTGAGGCATCACAGCGCACAGCAACCTCCAACTCCTAGGCTTAGACGATTCTCTTGCCTCGGCCTCCTGAGTAGCTGGGACTACAGGCACCTGCCACAAAACCCGGCTATTTTTTTTGTTGCAGTTTGGCCAAGGCTGGGTTTGAACCCACCACCCTCAGTATATGGGGCTGACGCACTACCCACTGAGCCACAGGCGCCGCCTCAGTTAACACGAATTTAATGTGGATAAAATGCATAATTATATAACATTTAAAATAGTTAAAAACATAAATATTTATCTCACCCTATCTAACATGAAACTAGTAAGCAAAAAAAAAAAAAAAAAAACCTTAAAATACTTGCACCTATAGCTCAATGGTTAGGGCACCAGCCACATACCTGGGGACTGGTGGGTTCGAACCCAGCCCAAGCCTGCTAAATAATAATGACAACAACAACAATAACAAAAACAGGGTGTTGTGCAGGTGCCTGTAGTCCCCGCTACTTGGGAGGGTGAGGGAAGAGAATTGCTTAAGCCCTAGTGTTTGAGGTTACTGTGAGCTATGATGCCATGACACTCTACTGAGTGTGACATAATGAGACTTCGTCTCAAAAAAAAAAAAAAAAAACCAAAAAAAAAACAGAAAAAATCTTTAATTTTTCCTACATAAAAATTAAGTACATTTGTGTGATAAAATATGGCATGATTCCAGTTATATAAAGGCCAACTTTAAAATATATGAATAAAATTTAACAATATGTAACACAAAGGAAAATACCTATATTAGATTTAACATCCTACAATAAAATAAGACCAAATGAGGTCAAGAGAACGAAGGTGGTGGTCTAGTGAACCACTTTGCAACCTCTCCTGAAAAAAGTCAGGAGAAACACATGCTGGCTGGCCATTCTGACTGCCCAGGACAGACAGCACAGTGAGGGATTGCAGCAACTGCATGGGACACCAGGAGCAGAGAGGAGAAGTAGGAAGGGAAGGGAAGGCAACAGGGAAAATAACTGAAGGGAAGGTCAGAGACACAGAGGAGAGACCCCACATGGGAAGGTAATATGGTCTGGGCTGCTGGGAGCCTGCACCGTCCCCCACATCTCTCTGCCTGGTTGATCTGCGGTTGGGCCAGAATCCCATTTTAGATCAGCCTCCCTGGATGGTGAGCAGGCAGAGGATGGACCAGATGGCAGAGGGAAACAAGTGACAGTGGGCTGACCCCTGCTATCAGATGCACCTGCTGGTCTTGCTTCTGCCCATCACTTCTTAGTGCCAAAGGTTGTGGTTTGTGGCCAAAGCTTTTCTCTTGGTGTGCAGGCAGAGCGGGGTGTGGGAGGAGGGAGAAGAGGAGTCTGCTACACACCTTGCACTGGGAAGACAGTGGCCCTCTGCCTCACTTCAGGGAGGCACAAGAAGGCTATGGGGATCAGGGTCCCACTGTGCTTGTCATATAGGTCGGTTCCATAAGGTGCAGATACCAGGGGCCCTAAAGCCATCAAGCCCTCCAGCCTTCTGATCTGGTCTGTCGTGCTGCCAGTGCAGCCTCTGTCCCCCTGGTTTGTGTCACCACAGCCAGATCAATCCCTGATCTTCCACAAGTCTCCCTGGGCTCTTCCACAAGTCCTATTCAGGTCACTGAGCCTTGGTTTCTGCTTTAGTGACATCGCTAGGGTGCCCTGTCCATGACTAGATTTTGTGGGCTGTCCCAAAGCATTTGGCATCCCCCTCAGGGCTGCAGCACCACTCCCCAGATTCTAAGTGCTCTCCCTGGCCCACACGCCCACCCCAGAGCCTCCCCTGTTGGAAGAAAGCAGGACTCTTTTGTCCAACTTTAAGTTGACCGACTGCTAAAAAACCTCAGAGAGCAGAACTCAATGGATCACTGCATCCAATAGCTGCTGTTATTTCATTTTTTAAAGTAAGTTTATTTCTATTTGCAGATTACATAATATCATATGTGGAAATTATTAAAGAATTGATTCCATAAAATAAAAGTATTGGAACTAATAAATGACATAGCAAGGTTGCAGGACATAAGATTGATATTAGATAATTATGGCACAAATCCTGCTTCATTTCTATATGCTTTTTCTATTCTTAATTTATGACACAACTTAGCCCCAGTCAATGGATTCCACAACCACCCATTTAAGTTGGATTTTAGGCTTGGTGCTCGTAGCTCAGTGAGTAAGATGCCAGTCCCATATCCCGAAGCTGGAGAGTTCCAGCCTGACCCGGGGCCTGCCAAGTGACAATGACAACTGCAATCAAAAAGTAGCCAGGTGTTGTGATGGGCACCTGTAGTCCCAGCTACTTGGGAGGCTGAGGCAAAAGAATCTCTTAAGTCCAAGAGTTTGAGGTTGCTGTGAGCTGTGACGCCAAGGCATTCTGCTGAGATCGACATAGTGAGACTCTACCTCAAAAAAAAAAAAAAAAAAAGTTGGATTTTAGAATAACTTGGATTTTAGAAATTTAAATTCACACAGTTACCCACAAGAAAATAATTATCTCCCAGTCTCTTTACTTTTGAAGAGTTCTTGAAAGATAAAAACAATTAATTATTCACATTATCATTGTTTTCTTGTTTAACATATTTTTTGTTTTTATTTTATTTTTTATTATTTCAGGTTAATTTGAAGATATAAAGAGTTTCATTATTAGGTTACAATGTTTACATTCGTTAGGTAGAGTCCCTCTTGTAATTGTGCCCTGCCCCCAGGAGGGAGCCAAACACCCTAACATTGTGCCCATTAAGTGGCAGCACGCCCTTCTCCCTCCCTTCTCCTCTATCCCCACTTTCTCATTCCCCTGCCCCCCCCACAATGTATTGATTTGAGTTTTCTCTTATGTGGACATATATTAGATCATTTACTGGCTTCGTATTAGTATTGAGTACATTAGATTCCGTCTTCTCCATTGTTGTGGTACTTTACTAAGAACAATGTATTTCAACTCCATCCAGGTTAATAAAAAAAATAAGTCTTCCCTTTCTTAATGGCTGAATAGTATTCCATGGTATACATATACCACAATGTGTTAATCCAGTCTTGTGTTGGTGGCATTTAGGTTGTTTACACATTTTGGTGATTGTAAATTAATCTGCGATTAACTATCTAGTGCTAATGTTTTTATGATAAAATGATTTTTTTTTTCTTTTGGGCAGATGCCAAGTAGTGGGATCGCAGGATCAAATGGGAGATCTAATTTGAGTTCTATGCGGCTTTTCCATACTTTTCTCCAAAGAGGCTGTATTAGTTTTCAGTCCCACCAATAGTGTAAAAGTGTTCCCTTCTTCCCACATCTGCGCTAGCATCTGCAGCCTGAGACTTTGTGATGTGGGATATTCGCACTGTGATTAGGTCATCATATCTCAGGGTGGTTTTGATTTACATTTCTCTGATGACCAGGGCTGATGAGCCTTTTTCAAACATTTGTTAGCCATTCACCTGTCTTAAGAGAAGGTTCTGTTCATATCTCTTCCCCAGTGGTAGATGAGATTGTTTGCTCTCTTTTTGTTGATTGTGCTCTCTGTAGATCTATTTATCAATCCTTTGTCATATTCACACTATCCAAATATTTTTTCTTATTCTGAAAGTAGTCTTTTTGCTCTACTTGTTGTGTCCTCAACTGTGTAGAAGTTTTTCAGTTTAACTAAGTCTCATTTGTTTATTTTTGTTGTTGTTGAGATGGCCACTGGAGTCTTCATCCTAAAATCTTTCTCCAGTCCAACATCATCAAGAGTTTTTCCCACACTTTCTTCAAAGATTTTTATCATTTCATGTCTTAGATTTAAATCTTTTATCCATCTTGAGTCAATGTTTTAAGTGGTGAAAAGTGAGGGTCCGGTTCCAATCTTTTGTATGTGGTTATCCAGTCCTTCCAGCACCATTTGTTGAATAGGGATTAGTTTCCCCACTATGCTTTTGTTCGGTTTGTCAAAGATCAGATGACAATTAGGGACTGGTTTTGTCTCTTGGTATTCTATTCTGTTCCATATATCTATGTCTCTATTATTGTGCCAATACCATGCTGTTTTGATAACCATGGACTTGTTTTATAGCCTGAAGTCCAGTAGAATGACGTCTCTGGTTTTGTTTTTATCACTAAGAATAGCCTTGACTATACAAGGTTGTTTTCTGGTTCCATATTAAAATGAAGTGCTATGTCTCCAGTTCTTCAGAGAATGATGTTGATATTTTAATGGGGAGTGCATTGAATCTGTACATTGCTCTGGGTAGTATAGACATTTGGACAATGTTGTTTCTTCCCAGCCAAGAGCATGGTATAACAAATATAAGAATATTTGTTAACTTCTTCTGCTATTTCTTTTCTTAAGGTTTCATAATTCCCTTTGTAAAGACCCTTCATCTCTTTTGTTAGGTATATTCCCACATATTTCATTTTCTCTGAAGCTACTGGAAAGGGAATTGTGTCCTTGATTTGCTTCTCAACTTGGCTGTTATTGGCATATATAAAGCCTACTGATTTGTGGACATTCATTTTATACTCTGAGACATCACTGTAATTCTTGATCTCTTCTAGAAGTTTTGTGGTTGAGTCTCTGGTTTTCTAAGTATCAGATCATATCATCAGCAAATAGCAAGAGTTTGACCAGCACTGCCATCATTAAGATGCCCTTTATATCCTTCTCTTGCCTGATCACATTGGCTAGGACTTCCAGAACTATGTCGAATAGTAGTAGCAATAGTGAACATCCTTGTCTGGTTCCAGTTCTAAGGGGAAAGCTTTCAGTTTTACTAGATGCAGTCTGATATTAGCTGTAGGTTTGTCGTAGATCAGCTTAAGAAAGGTGCCACCTCACATTATCATTGTTAATAGCTGGTTTATGGCATGATTGGGGCAAATGGTGACATTAAACAACATTCTTTCCCTCATTTCCAAGAACAGACTCCTAAAGGAGTCAAAGAGCTCTGTGAAACTTACCACTTCATAGTCAGATGTGTTGGCAGCAGAATATTCCCAAAAGTTCTGCCTATTGGTGCCCTATCTATAGTATTAGGAGTTGATGGAATTGTTAGTTGTTTTAAAATGGAGGCTCTGGATCACTGCTCAGGCTGGCTACTGCTCAGACTGGCTTTTCTGTTCTAGAAAGCATTTGCTTAAAGAGTGTGCAGGCAGAGTCAAAGAACTTTCCCCAAGCCCCCATCTCCAGAAATGCTTTCATAAAAGGAAGTATGTGGGTATATGTGTGTGCAAGCACTTTCACACACACACACACTCTGCAAGAGCTAATAATTTTTAGCAAAATATAAAGTCAAACTTGCTAAAATGTTACCCTAGAGTCCATAATTTAACCTTTGTTCAGAAGAAAGTTGTGGTTATGGGTAATTCTACATTGATACATTTGGAGAAATGTTTTCCAAATCTATCCCTAGGCCAATACAGTTTAGTGATCAAAGTGCAACCTTGGAAGCACACTGCTCAGGCTTAGATTCTGGGTCAAATAATTGTCTTACTATGGACAGGGCCCTAACACATGATAAGTAGGCTTTGACAACAATGACACTGTAATTATTCTCTTAATTATCAAAAAGTGTTGAGCTTCTTTCATCCAGAGTCAATACCAAGTTTTTTTTTCCTGGATTCTTGTCTGTGCTAATGAAAGAATATAATAAATACATTTTTATTTATTTATTTATTTATTTTTTAGACAGAGTCTCACTATGTTGCATTCAGTACAGTGCTGTGGCGTCACAGCTCACAACAACCTCCAACTCTTGGGCTTAAGCAATTCTCTTGCTTCAGCTTCCCAAGTAGCTGGGACTACAGGCACCTGCCACAATGCCTGGTTATTTTTTTGTTGCAGCTGATTAGTTGGGCTGGGCCGGGTTGGAACTCCCCACCCTCAGTGTATGTGGCTAGCGCCATAATGACTGTGCTACGGTTGCTGAACCATAAATACATTTTTGATTAAAAAAATTTAAGATCAGTCTATATACTCACTGCTTTAATCTGTTTTCCATGACATTTATTATTTTAATAGTGTCATCAAAATCCAAATCTCAATTTGTTTTTGTTTAAGCGGATAGTCCTTTTAAATTTCAGGTTAACATGAGGGTACATGTAATTAGGTTACATTATTTACATTTGTAAGGTAAAGTCCAAAGTCTGAGTTGTAGTTGAGTCTTTCACACAGAAAGTGTGCCATATACCCCTGCATTGTACCTGATAGGTGAGAACTTACTGAGCCCACTCCCCTCTCCTCCCTTCTTGAATTTGAGTTTTTCTCTCATGTGGGCCTATAGCTATTGATCTACTATTTTCAGATTTGTACTTTGTACATGGGGTGTTTTGATTTTCCATTCTTGAGATACTTTACTTAGGAAAATGTTCTCCAAATCTATCAAGGTGAATACACAAGATGCAAAGTCTCCATCTTTTTATGGCTGAATAGTATTCCATACCACAGTTTATTAATTCATTCATTAATCAGTGGGCACTTGAGTTGTTTTGACATCTTTGCAATTGTGAATTGAAGTATAAACACTTAACTGCAAATATCCCTATAGTAGATAATGCTTTTTCATTTTTGGTAGATACCTAGTAATGGGATTGTGGTATCAAATGAGAGAACTACTTTTAGTTCTTTGAGGATTTTCCATACTTCTTTCCAAAAAGGCTATACTATTTCGCAATCTGATGAACAGTACATAAGTGTACCTCTCTCTTTGCACCCACACTAACATCTGCAGCTTTGGAACCTTGTGATGTGGACTATTCTCACTGGTGTCAGGTGATATCTCAAAGGGGTTTTAATTTGCATTTATATGATGATTAGGGATGATGAGCATTTTTTCATTTGTTTGTTGGCCATTCCTTGGTCTTCTTGGGAAAGATTCTCTTTATACCAGTTGCCCCATGATTGATGGAGATATTTGTTCTTTTCTTGATGATTTGCTTGCATTCATTGTTGATTCTGATATTTATCCCTTTGTTCAATTCTTAACATGCCAATATTGTCTCCCATTCTAAAGGTTCTCTATTTGCTTTGTTGATTATGTACCTAGCTGTGCAGAAACTTTTTAACTTATTCAGATCTCATTTATTTATTTTTGCTTTTTCAGTAGTTGCCAATGGGGTCTTTTTCAGAATTTCTTTCTCAAGGCTGATTTTTTAAAAGTACATTTGTTTCAGTTTAATGTGCGGGTACAAGCAACTGGATTTAATCATATATGATTTTGTTAGGTAGAGTTCCACTTGTGGTTATGTCCCACACACAAAATGAGTGCCAAACAACTCCACCCCATGCTGACTCAGTGAGAGCACCCCAACCCCTTCCCTTTTCCTCCTTGTTACCCCTTCCCCCAACTTGAATTGAAATGAGTTTTTCTCCTATGTGGGCATGCATTAGATTGCCTGCTGACTTCATATTAGTATTGAGTACATTGGATAATTGCTTTCCCATTCTTCTGATACTTTACTAGGAAGAATGTGTTTCAACTCCATCCAGGATATTACAAAAGATATGAAGTCACCATCATTTTTACGGCTGAATAGTATTCCATGATGTGCATGTACCACAATTTGTTAATCCATTCCTAAGTTGATGGGCATTTAGATTTTTTCTGTGTCTTAGTAATTATAAATTGAGCTGCAATAAACAATCTAGTGTAAATGTTTTTTTTTTTTATTCTTCATCTTCCAAGGTTTTGAAGAAAAAAGGCATAGTATTTGAAGAACAGTACAGGGAAAAAACATAAGAAGGGAAAAGGAACAAATCTCCAATATTTTAGCATAAGAGAAGGAGGAAAAACTTTTCTAATTCCCTTCCTTCACAGTTACGCTGCAAGGAAGGGATGCAGGATACCCCCTCCAGGAGCATTTGTGACATCCAGCTTCCTAGGTACCCAAAACAATGTGCACCCCATCCCAGGATTCATGCAATGTGAATCATGGCCAGGGTGTGTGACTAACAGAATGCTGTAGGAGTAACAGTGTGTGACTTCCCAGGCTAGGTCTGGAAAGGCATTGGCCACTCTTTGATCTCTATCTCTTGGGGACCCCAACCTCTGATTGTGGGGACATCCATGCAGGATGGAGAGGCTCATGTGGAGATGAACCACCTTGCCAGGACCAACTCAGCAGCCATGTGAGTGAGCCACCTTGGAAGCAGATCCTTCAGCCTTAAACAAGTATTTAGAAGATTCCATGCCTACCAGGCTTCAAGTCTGAAAGCTGAGACCCCAGGCAGCAGACAGCAGAGATAAGCCCTCTGTGCCCTGTCTGGATTCCTGACCCACAAAACCATGAAATACTAAATGGTTATTGTTTTAAGCCAGTAAGTTTGGGGGTGATTTGTTACGTAGCAACAGATAACTAACACAGAATTTATTTCCTGATGCCTCTTTTGATTACACTTGAAGAAGTTATTCTTGACTTCTTAGCAGGCATGACAGACTGACTATCATTCTGCCTTTACAAATACCACTAAATAAGAGTTCAAGAAAATAAAAGACAGGAACAAAGAAAGCTAGAGATGAGATAAAGAAGGGTGACAAAGTTTTGAAAGACACCAAGCAGACAGAGGAGGAGAGCCAAGCCCATGGGCCTGCAAAAGTGGAAGTTTGTTTATTCCCTTAGAGTCCAGAAAGACTCAGGACCCGGAGGCAGTGGAGATCTTGGAAGATGAGAATGAGACACAGGTTAGAAACCAGTGAATTCACTGAAAACCTATAAACACAGCAGGTAGATCTTTAGTCCTCTTCCCAAGCAAGCCACCAGGGGGACCACCCTTCCTTAATGCTCGCAATTATAAATTGAGCTGTGATAAACAATCTAGTGTAAATGTTCTTATGATAAAATGATTTTTTCTTCTGGGTAGATGTCTAGTAGTAGGCTTGAGAGGTCAAATGGGAGGTCTAATTTCAATTCCTCGAGATTCTTCATATTTCCTTCCAAAGAGATGACATTAGTTTGCAATCCCACCAACAGAGTAAAAGTGTTTCCTTCTCTCCACATCTGTGCCAGCATCTGCAACTTTGAGACTTTGTGATGTATGCTAATCTTACTGAGGTTAGGTGATATCTCAGGGTGGTTTTGATTTGTATTTCTCTTATGATTAGGAATGATGAGCATTTTTTCATGTTTGTTAGCCATTTGTCTGTCTTCTTAAGAGAAGGTTCTATTCATGCCTCTTGACCAGTGACAGATAGGTTTGTTAGCTCTTTTTTTGCTGATTAATTTGAGTTCTCTGTATATCCTAGTTATCAAGACTTTGTCTGATTCATAATATGGAAATATCCTTTCCCATTCTGAAAGATGTCTATTTCATTTGGTTGTTGTCTCCTTAGCAGTAACAGAAGCTTTTCAGTTTAATCAAGTCCCATTTATTTAATTCTGTTGTTGTTGCACCAAGGCTGATATTGTTAAGGCTGATATTGAAGAAGGCTGATATTGTGAAGGCTGATATTGTTAAGGCTGATATTAAGAGATTTTCCCACACTTTCTCATCTAAAGTTTTTATCATTTCATGTCTTACTTTAAAATCTTTTATCTGACATGAGTTAATTTTAGTAAGTGGTTAGACATGTTCAGTTTCAATCTTTTACATGCAACCAGTTCTTCCAGCACCATATATTAAATAGAGTTTCTTTTCCCTAGTGTATGCTTTTGTTTGGTTTATTAAAGACGAGATTGTGATATGAGGCTTATTTGACCTCTAAGTTCTTTATTATGTTCCATAGACCTATGTCTCTAATTTTATGGCAGTACTATGCTGTCTTGATCACTACAGAAATGTAATATAACCTGAAGTTTGGTAATGTAATGTCTCCAGATTAGTTTTTATTGTTATAGGCAGTTTTATATTAGTTTTTATTGTTAAAGCCTATATGTGCCATTGCTTGAGCCATGCTGGAAAGGCAAGTAAAGTATTTTTTAGAACTTTCTGTGAGAAATTAGGATAGAACTCCATAAAGGTCTATAGCCTAGTCACGGAGGCAGTAAATGCCTGGGAGACAATGGCTGGTTGAAGGGGGCAGAGGTTTGCACACAAGCAGCTGTATATCTTAGCAACCTCTAGTTTGTTTTCTGAAGATGAATTACTGCCTCCAGATGGTCCAGTAGAAGGTTAGGTATTCAAACAACCTTCTCCCCCAGAGTTCGTATCTTGGTTTAAGTAAAATAGTAACTTTGAAATGAGGTAGTGGAATGTATATCGTCAATTGGTAGACTGTTAGGCGCCGGGCAAGCTGGGCCCGGTCATGAGACCAAGGTTGAGAAATGTTATCATTTATTGATTAATGGTGTGTATGTGCAGTAATGAGTATATAAGTTGGTGGAAAATAA
Source organism: Perodicticus potto (assembly GCA_963574655.1). NCBI lineage: Eukaryota > Metazoa > Chordata > Mammalia > Primates > Lorisidae > Perodicticus > Perodicticus potto. Next base: position 13,830 of record CAUYRH010111133.1, on the reverse strand, counting down.
AGAAAGGTTGCTACTTGCCATGAGAGCGCAGTAGTCCCCTTTATTCCCAGACTATTTAATTGCAGGACTTATCCTCTGCGTCACTGCTCACTTGGGAGACGTTCACACATTTTGGTGCAGTGAGCAGGGTCAACTTTGCAGAGACAGCACAGCTGGCTTCTTCAAGAACGCTCTCCAGCTTGTGCGGTGTACACTTAAGGTAAGCCTTGGACTTTGAAACCAAACAGGTTCTGGTCATGCTGTAGGTACACAAGACTCTTGGCATTAATAAAGGGCAAAAGTGGTAACTCTCAATCTTTAAAAGAACAGTATGTTGCTTTGCTAAAATCCATGTTAACATGCACAGGCATTACTGTTCAGAGTAGAATTTTAAGAGAGTTGTTTCAGGTAGTGGCTAAACACTACTAATGGTTTAAAGCTGACAAAAAAAATCAGCTAAAGTTATAAGTATGGAAGAATATAGGTAAGGTTCTCAGACCAGCACATCAGAAAGGGGAGTTTATTTGCAAAGATGTTTAGGGTGCATACCATCTAGTGCTGGGAGCACTGGCACCATTACAATCTGGCTCCGATGCTGAAGGAGGTCTTCAGGTTACGGATGTATGTCTTAAAGCCTGGCAACATCTATATGAGAAAGGGGAGATCAAGCAATTTTTTACTAAAATTTTTCAAGGTAATAATGAACCATTCACTGAATTTATTGCCCTCCTACAAGTGGCCATTGAAAGATCTATACAAGGAGAGGAAGCACGTAAAAGGTCACTTTTACTCTTGCAATCTATGTTAAAGTTTCAAAAACTCTAACATAGATTGCAAGAAAGCCATGACTGGACTTAAAAATCAGGACAATGTTACCATTGACTAATATATTTGTGTGTGCCATGAAGTAGGCTCTGGTACTTTTCAAGCCAATTTGCAAGCCCATGCCCTGGCCTCTGCTTTGGAAGCTAATAATATAAAACTTAAGTGTTTTAACTGTGGTAAAACTAGACAAGTTATAAAAGAATGCTGGAAGGGTAAAAGCAAAAACAAACCCACCAGAATTTGTCGCCACTATGGGATGGGTAGACATTGGACCAATGAGTGCTGATCCATAAAAGACAAAGACGGCAATATTTTACCTCCTACTCAAAATTTGGAAACTCCAATGTAGTACAAAATCAGGGAAACTCCGATGTGGGGCTAGCTCAAGCCCTCCAGACAAAGAATTTGAGCTCCCCCCACCAGCAATTTCCGGTGAGCAATGGCAAAGCTCATGCACAGATGCATGAGTTTCCAATGAGCAATGGACAGGCTCATGCCCAAATGAACCAGAATTAAGTCCAGTTAGTAAAATCCATATCCAGGACTTATTTCACGCCACTCAAGGAAGCACAGCTTTAGACCTCCCCATATTAACTGATGTTAATATCAACAATGGGGAAGCTCCTAAAACATTACCTACTGGAGTTAATGGTCCTATACCATCAGGAACTGTAGGCCTGATACTGGGAAGAAGTAGTCTTACTATGAAAGGGCTTAATATTCACCCAGGAATTATTGATGAAGATTATAAAGGTGAAATTTTAATAATGGCCTCAGCCACTGTGGATATTCAATTGTCCACTGGACATCGTGTGGCTCAAATATTGATTTTGCCATATTTTAAAACAGTTCCAATTACTAGAGAGGGTGGTTTTGGAAATACTGGGAAACAGGTTTTTTGGCATACTGTTTTTTTTTTTTTTAGAGACATAGTCTCATTTTGTCACCCTCGGTAGAGTGCCATTGCTTAACAGCTCACAGCAACCTCCAGCTCCTGGACTTAGGTGATTCTCTTGTTTCAGCCTCCCGAGTAACTGGGACTATAGGGACCCACTATTTTTTTTTTTGCAGTTCAGCTGGGGATGGGTTTGAACCCGCCACCCTTGATATATGGGGCCGGTGTCCTACTCACTGAGCCACAGGCACTGCCCCTTGGCATACTTTTTAAAATGACTCTCACCATAAATGTAAAGTAACCTTTGAGCAAGATATTCAGATTGAAGAGCTAGTTGACACTGGAGCAGATGTTTCTATAATTGCTTCTCATATGTGGCCAAAGCATTGGCCCAAGGCTAGAATAAAAGTACTTTTGTGGGACTTGGAACAATGACTAACAAATATTTAACAGAGTATTCTTGATTTAAACTATTAAGGACCTGATGGACAAGCAGCTTACATCCGCCCTATGTGGCATCTATTGCTGTTAATTTAGGGGGACGAGATTTATTACAACAATGGGGAGCTATGCTTACAATTCCCACAATCTCAAAAGCTACTAAAAATATTATGTTTAATATGGGCTATGATCCAACACAGCCTAATTGTTCTAGACAGCCTGAAATAACGAGAGTTGGCCATGACAAAACAGGCCTTGGATTGCCTTCTTTGTCAGAGGATTTTTCTTTGGGGCTCCTGCCCAGCGCTTTGCCCTTTCCTTACAATGGAAAACAGATAAGCCAGTTTGGGTGGAGCAGTGACCCCTTCCTCTGGAAAAATGAGAAGTGTTACATCAGTTAATTGATGAACAATTACAAACTGGTCATATTGAAACAACAAGTGTCTGGAATTCCCCTGTATTCATAATAAAGAAAAAATCAGGCAAATGGAGAATGTTAACTGACTTGAGAAAAATTAATGTAGTTATTTTACCAATGGGACCTATACAGCCTGGGATTGCAAACCCCACTTTAATACCTAAATATTATTCAATATTTATTATTGAGTTAAAGGATTGTGTTTTCAACATTCTCTTGCAACAAAGAGACACAGAACGTTTTGTTTTTACCATTCCCTCTCTAAACAATAAAAAGCCTATGCGGCGGTATCATTGGAAAGTGTTGCCTCAAAGTATGCTCAATAGCCCCACCTTGTGTCAATTGTTTGTAGATCAGCCTTCAGAAGAACTTAGAAAAGCTTTTCCAGAGAGCATTTGTTTGCATTATATGGATGATATATTATTGGCTCACCCATGTTCTAACAAATTACAGGAATTATATCAATTGGCATATTCCAAATTTAAAGAGTATGGTCTTCAATTAGCAGGAGATAAAGTCCAAACTCAAAAAACTTCAGAATACTTGGGGTATTGTATAACTGCTCAAAATACTATTCCTCAGAAAGTTCAAATTAGAGGAGATTCTCTTCATACTTTAAATAATTTTCAAAAGTTATTAGGTGATATTAATTGGATAAGACTGACTTTGGGAATTCCTACTTATGCTCTCAACAATTTATTTGCTCTGTTGGGAGATTCTAATTTAAATAGCCCTAGACAGCTTACTCCTGAGGCTGAAAAAGAATTATAGTGGATTGAAGAACATAGTCAGGATGCTCAATTAAATTGAATTCCCAAATTTGATAATTTTTACATTTATGTATTTTCATCAATGCACTCTCCCACAGGATTGATTTTACAAGAAACAGCTTTTATAGAATGATGTTTTTTACCTAATAAATCATCTAAAAAGATGGAAACTCATGTACACAAAATAGCTTTTATAATCCTAAAAGGGAGACAATGTTTAAGACAATTAGTAGGAAGAGATCCAGAAAATATTGTTGTCCCTTTAACTAATGTCCAAATTTCTAATTTGTTTATATTAAACATAGAATGCAAATTGCTTTATCTGATTATGTTGGAATAATAGATAACCATTTTCCTCCTGATAAAAGAATTCAATTTCTTAAGAATGCTAGTTGGATTTTACCTAAAATAGTGAAATTAGAACAGATACCTGATGCAGAGACATTTTATACTGATGCTAATAAAATGGGAATATCTGGATATATAGGTCCTCATTCTCATAAAGTCCAAAATCTCCATATAATTCTGTGAAGAAAGGAGAATTATTTGCTATTGTTTTATTATGAACAGATTACCCTAATCAAGCTTTAAATATTATCAGTGACTTTTCATATTTTACTTACATGGTGCAAAATATTGAAATGGTTACTTTACCTACAAATGTTAAAGAACTTACTTTGTTATTTTTATCTCTCCAACAACTGATTAGAGATAGAATTTTTCTCATTTACATTACTTATGTTTGAGCTCATTCTAATTTACCAGGACCCATTTCTATGGGAAATCAAGCTGTTGATCAATTAATAGGATCAGTTTTATCAGCTCAACTTGAGCATGTTGTACATCATACCAATGCTCAAGCTTTGAAAAGGAGACATGGTATTTCATGCCATACAGCATGAGCAATTGTATGCTCTTGTCCTACTTGTCAACCTTTAACAGCTCTACATTTGCCTAATGGAGTTAATACTAGAGGATTGTTATCTAATCAATTATGGCAAATGGATATTACTCAATTTACAGAATTTGGAAAATTAAAGTATATTTATCATTCTATAGATACTTATTCTCATTTTTCATGGGCTCAGCAATGTCATCTGAAAAAGCTGATGCTGTAATTTCTCACTTATTAGAAGCTTTCTCAGTAATGGGTAAACCTTTAGTTATTAAAACAAACTATGGATATGCTTATATTTCTAATAAATGCCAAGCCTTTTTAAAGTTACACAATATTAAACATATTACTGGTATACCTGGTAACAGTATAGGACAAGCCATAATTGAAAGACAAACTCAAACATTAAAAGAAATGCTTTTTGAACAGAAAAAAGGGGGAGAACAATATAATGTTACCCCTAGAAATAGAATATCCTCAGTCCTTTTTACTTTAAATTTTTTGAATATGAATCAGAAAAATGAAATCCCAGCATATAAACAATGGATTACCGTTACTCCTCCCAATGAACAGCCAGTATATTACAAAGGCACTTTAACAAACATCTGGATTCCAGCAAATGTTGGGGAACAGGTTATACTTATATCTCTACAGTAAATACCAAACTTTGGGTTCCAGATAAGCATTTAAAATTTCGACATGGCCCCATGGAACTGTGCCTCAAAGAAGAAAAAGATGACAGAGAGGAAGATGGTTGTAACTTGGAGAAAGTCAACCTGGGACCAACTCAGAAAGAGAGACGGACAGTTCTGCCCCGAACAAAGGATGTGAAAGAGGTGAGTTGGTGGCAGATAAAGAAACTATGCCAACAGGCACAGGAGTTGGTATGTCACACTCAACAGGAAATGAATGCTGTTAATTTATTACTTGTGGTGCTTACAATATTATCTGTGCCTGCTGAAGGACAAAAGTATGAATACTGGACTTATATTCCTAACCCTCCTTTATTAAGAAGTGTTAGCTGGCTAGAGCCCACGGTACCTGTTTATGTCAATGATTCATCCTGGCTCCCCAGTCCCTATGACTCTAGAAGGTCATTTAAGCCTGAGGAGGAAGGCACCACTATTTTCAATTATACAACTGGAGTGACTGGCTCTCATATTTATTTTGGAGATCAGCCACGTTGTCTTAACATGACTATGCAACCTTGGGTCAGTTTGTATGAACAGCAGCCAGAAAATCCAGATTTGTTAAATGAAGTGTTTATGCTAAGTACTTACTCTTTAGGTAAGTTTTGCATTAACAATGTCCTTTCTAATCCCAAACTACCACCATGTGTGATGCATTCAGTTTTTGAAGTTTGTGATTGGATACATTGGATTAAATGTAAAGGAAAGTTTTCTTATATGCTTATTAATACTACAGGTGGTGAGGTGATTGATTGGGGACCAGTGGCCTTTCTAGAAACTTTCTGAGAGACACCAGTTCCTTTTGAAATTCCATTAGATAAAAATGAATATCCATTAAATAAAAATAGAGCTGGTATTGCCACCACCTATTATATGCGTTGGAGTAATGGCACCACCTTCACTTGGCATTGCAATATATCCTAAACAAATACATCTGTGGAAGGATGCTGCAGCCTTACAACCCATTAAAGCTTGGACTGGAGGACTGTATCAGAATAAAAACCTCCAACAATATGCAATAAATTTTGAAGTGAAAGAAATAAGGTACATTCAAGCCTGTTTACAAATACCTTTTGTGTGGCTGAAGGGTAATGTTGTTTGGAACAAAATAACAGGCGAATTATTTTGTTCAACTTGTTAAATGTTTACTTGTATTAACAACTCCTTGAGTTTTAAACCTTCCAAGGAACAACTGTACCTGCTAAGAGCCCACACTGGAATTTGGCTTCCAATTAATCTTACTAGGCCATGGCAAGAATCTCCAGCACTGTCCATTCTTCAGCTTCTGGCAGACAAGATTTTGAAAAGAAGCAGACGTTTTATTGGAATGTTGATTGCTGCCGTCTTGGGAATCATTGCTGTAACTGCAATGGCCGCAACTGCAGGGGTGACTCTGACCCAGAATATAAAGACTCAAAATTTTGTTGCTGATTGGCATAAGAACTCTAAGCAAGTATGGACTCCCCCAAAACAAATTGATACCAAAATTTATGATGAAATATCAGATTTAGAACAAGCTGTTATTATGTTAGGAGATGAATTAATTAGCTTGAATAAACAGATAAAACTGAAATATGATTGGAATATGACATCTTTTTGTATTACCCCTGTAATGTATAATGAGACTAAGTTTCCTTGGGAAAAAGCGAGAAAGCATTTGTTGAATCATAAGAATTAACCACTGATATAGTGAATTTGCAAAATGAGGTTTACTCTACTTCCCAACACAAGTTGGAAAAGGTAGATGTAGATTCTATTTTAAAAGGATGGCTGATGGCATAGAACAGTTAAATCCATTACCCAAAATTAATGGATTAATTGGGAGTTCCATTGGATCATTTGCATTATTGTTAATTTTATGTTTGATTTTTATATATCACATGTAAGAAAGTTGATCAGGCAAAGAAAGAAAATGATCAACATGCAGCTATTTTTGCATAATGATGAGTGATTTAAATCACCGTGATAAGAAAAAAGAGGGGGAGATATAGGCAGAAAGCCTATATGTGCCTTTGCTTGAACAATGCTGGAAAGGCAAGTAAAAAGTCTTTTTTAGAACTTTCTGTGAGAGTCGGGACAGAACTCCATAAAGGCTTAGAGCCTAGTTCACAGAGGCAGTAAATGCCTGGGAGACAATGGCTGGCTGAAGGGGGCAGAGGCTTGCACACAAGCAGCTGTATATGTTAGTGACCTCTAGTTTGTTCTCTGAAGATGAATTACTGCCTCCAGATGGTCCAGTAAAAGGTCAAGTATTCAAACAACCTTCTCCCACAGAGTTCTTATTTTGGTTTAAGACAAATAGTAACTTTGAAATGAGGTAGCGGAATGTATATCGTCAATTGGTAGACTGTTAGGCGCCAGGCAAGCTGGGCCCAGTCATGAGACCAAAGTTGAGAAATGTTATCATTTATTGATTAATGGTGTGTATGTGCAGTAATGAGTATATAAGTTGGTGGAAAATAAAGAAAGGTTGCTACTTGCCATGAGAGTGCACTAGTCCCCTTTATTCCCAGACTATTTAATTGCAGGACTTATTGTCTGCGGCACCACTCACTTGGGAGACATTCACGCAACAATTGTTTATATTTCTTAGAATTGCATTACATATTTGGGGTTTTTTCTAGTTCCATGCAAATCCAAGAAATATTTTTTCAGGTTCTTCAAAGTGTGATGGTGGTTTTTTTTTTTTTTAAATTAAATCATAGCTGTGTACATTAATGCAATTATGGGGGTACAATGTGCTATTTTTATATACAATTGGAAATACTTTCATCAAACTGGGTAACATAACCTTCACCACATTTTCTTAGTTATGGTGTTAAGACATTTATATTCTACACTTAGTATATTTAACATGTACCCTTGTAAAGTGCACCATAAGGTCCCACTAATTACCCTCCCACCACCCATCCTCCCCCATCCCCTCCACTCCCACTCCTCTTTCCCCTTCTTCTTGGGCTGTAGTTGGGTTCTAGTATTCACATGGAAGTGTGGGTGCTTAAAAATTGATTTCATAGTAGAGCTGAGCACATTGGATACTTTTTCTTCTATTCATGAGATAATTTGCTAAGAAGAATATGTTCCAGCTCCATCCATGTAAACATAAAAGAGGTAAAGTCTCCATCTTTTTTAAAGGCTGCATAATATTCCATGGTGTACGTATACCACAATTTATTAATCCATTTATGGGTCGAAGGGCACTTGGGCTTCTTCCATGGCTTAGCAATTATGAATTGGGCTACAATAGACATTCTGGTGCAAATACCTTTTTATAAAGTGATTTTTGGTCTTCTGGATATATACCTAGTTGAGGAATTGCAGGATTAAATGGCAGGTCTATTTTTAGATCCCTAAGTGATCTCCAAACATCTTTCCAAAAGGAACATATTAGTTTGCATTCCCACCAGCAGTGCAATAGAAATTGCATTAAATCTGTAGATTGCTTTACATAGTTTAGACTTTTAATATTGATTCTTCCTAGCCATGAGCAGAGTGTGTTCTTGCATTTGTTAACATCTTCTGCTACTTCTTTTCTCAGGGTTTCATATTTCTCTCTGTAGAGGTTCTTTACATACTTCATTAAGTATATTCCAAGGTATTTTTTTTTAAGCTACTAAGAAGGGTATTGTGAGATTTGTTTCTCAGGTTGACTAATTTGGGAACATTGATTTTATATACCAAAATGGTACTGATTTCTTTCTTTTTTTTTCTGAGATGGAGTCTCACTTGGTCATTCTGGGTGGAATGCCATGGCATCATAGCTCACAGCAACCTCAAACTCTTGGGCTCAAGTGCTCTTTTTGCTTCAGCCTCCTGAGTTGCTGGGGCTAGAGACACCTGACAGAATGCCTGGCTAGTTTTCTTACTTTTAGTAGAAACAGGGTCTCACTCTTGCTCAGGCAGGTCTCAAACTCCTGAGTTCAAGTGATCCACCTGCCTTGGCTTCCTAAAGTGCTAGGATTATAGACATAAACCAGCATGCTCAGCTGTTGCTGTATTTCTTGATCACTTCCAGCAGTCTCATGGTTGAGCCTTTGGGGTTTTCTAAGTATAAAGACACACTTAGAGATGCTTAATGATGAGTGATAGTTTGACCTCCTCTGATCCCTGTAGTATTCTTCTCTTGCCTGATTGCATTGGCTAGGATTTCCACCACTATGCTGAATAGTAGTGGCATTAGTGGTCATTCTTGTCTGGTTTCAGTTCTAAGTGGAAATGCTTTTAGTTTTACTCCATTCAGTGGGTTAGTCATAGATGATATTTATCAGTTTAAGAAATGTCCCATATAACTTCTGGAGCAAGATGACGGCTGAGTAACAGCTTCCTTGCAACTGGGCATGGTGAAACTGGGGAGAGAAGACTTCACGTGTCTCAGGCTGGTGGGATATGCCCAGAAACATCCCTTTGGAGACACAGAGAGTCAGTGTGAGACTTCTGGACACCATGAGGAAGGCAAAAGAAGTGGAGAACTGGCAAGTGGTTGTGTGTGCTCGTTCAGTCTAATCCTGCTGGCAGCTGGAGTGAGATTGCAAACTGGAAAGGCCTTACCTGTGAGCTGTTCGGGTTTTTTTGGATTTGGCACACAGTTGAACTACCTTGGGAGAACTTGGGCAAGAGTGCGGAGGACTTTAAGTGTTGTCTAGGGCCCCAGACTGAGCTGCCAAGCCAGACGGAGCTAACAGTGTTTGGCTGTGGGCCATGTGGAGCCATTGTGGGAGAACTTCTCTGGCAAGCTCCACCCTCAGGGTCACAGAACAAGCATTGGGTAGGAGGGAGTAATCTAGTGACTGAGCAGCCTAAAGGCAGGGAATGAGATGCCTTGCAGCCTTAGCCCTCAAGGGCATAGAGTGAGACCAGTTTTGTCACACTGGGTAAGTGGATAGCCACTTAAGGAGTGATCCCAGTGACAAGTGCCTTCCTGGGAAAGCTTCTGCTCAACCCAGGTTAGCAATTTATAGTGCCTTTCAGTGGTCTGAGGAGAGATTTAGGCTCACCATCCTGCAGGGTTTGAGAAATCATTAGAGGCCTCCAGTCTCCATCTGGTACAGCCATATCAGCATTGTGATTAACATATCATACCCCAGAAGATAACCAGTTGCCCAGACAATATTAAGCAAGATATATATATATTTCTTCCTTTTTGGTTTTGTTTTGTTTTGTGTTGTGTTGTTTTGTTTTTTGTTTTTAATTTCAACATTTTCCCTATAGATTTTTCTTTTCTTTTCTTTTTTTTTTTTTTGAGACAGAGCCTCAAGCTGTCCCCCTGGGTACAGTGCTGTGGCATACAGTTCACAGCAACCTGCTACTCCTGGGCTCAAGTGATTCTCCTGCCTCAGCCTCCCAAGTAGCTGGGACTACAGGCACCTGCCACAGCACCTGGACATTTTTTGGTTGCAGCCATCATTGTTGTTTGGTGGGCCTGGGCTGGATTCAAACCCGCCAGCTCAGGTGTACGTGACTGGCCCTTAGCCTGTTGAGCTACAGGAGCCAAGCCTCCCTATAGATTTTTCTTTTCTTTCTTTGTTCTTTCTTCGATTTCTTCATTTTTCTAGTTAAATATAATTTTCCATCATTGCCTTTTTTAACAATTAGAACTTCATTTTTGCTAGTTTTCCACCCCTATTATTTGGTTTCCCCCCCAATTTTATCCTGTAAAGTTTTCAGTTTGCTTGTTTTGGTTTGATTTATTGCATTTTTGTCTTTCCTCTCTACTTGGTGGAGGTGGGGTACTGTGTCCATACAGGTTGGCAAAGAGCTGCTGACCTCAAGGGAACCAACCAATCTGGCACCCCCAGAGGTTGGGGATTCTTAAGGTTGGGTCAAAGTACCCTACTGTACACCTATATTGCTCCTGTCCCCCTCTTTCTCTGCTTCTCTTCTTTTTGTCAATATTTGCTTCTACCCACCCACCTCTCCTTTCTCCTTTTTCTTTTCTTTCTTATTTCCCTTCTTGCTCATCAATCTTCTCATCCTTCTGGTACTGTACCAAAGGACTCATCAAAACCCTACTCCAAAAGCACAGCAACTTAAAGAGCAGAAGGAAGTGAAAGGAAAATTAGGGAAAGGGAACATATAAAAGAAATCACTCATGAGAAGAATCAGCAGAAAACTCCTGGCATCATGAAAAACCAGTCCAGAGCAAACCCCACAAGGGACTTTGAGGTAGCTACTGCAGAGGATTCCACCTATAAGGAAATGTTAGAAGTGACAGAAAGGGAATTTAGAATACAGATGTTGAAAACAATCAAGGAAATGATGGAAACAATGAAGGAAATTGCTGATAAAATGGAAAATAACTAAAAGGAAATCCAAAAACAGAATCAAATAAGAGATGAACGATGTGAAGAATATAGAAAGGATATAGCAGAGCTGAAGGAACTGAAACAGTCAACTAGGGAACTTAAAGATGCAATGTAAAGTATCAACAACAGATTAGACCATGCAGAAGAAAGAATCTCAGAAGTAGAGGACAAAGCTCTTGAGATAACTCACATAATTAAAGAGGCAGAAAGAAGACAGAGAAAGTAGAACATTTGCTGACAGAATTATGGGACTTTATGAAGTGTTCAAACACACGCATTATAGGTATCCCAGAAGGGGAAGAAGAATGCCCCAGGGTAATGGAAGACATATTAGAGAATATTATAAATGAAAATTTCCCAAATATCACCAAAGATTCTGACACACTCCTTTCAGAGGGTAATCGGACCCCAGGTCGCTTCAACTCTAAATGAGCTTCCCTGAGACACATTGTGATGAACCTGTCCAAAGTCAAGACAAAAGAAAAGATTCTTCAAGCTGCCAGGAGTAAGCGCCAGTTGACCTACAGGGGAAAATCCATCAGGGTGACTGCAAAAGTTTCTCTAATGAAACTTTTCAAGCAAGAAGACAATGGTCATATACCTTTAATCTACTTAAACACAGCAATCTCCAACCCAGAATTCTATATCCTGCTAAGCTAAGCTTCAAAATTGACAGAGAAATCAAATCATTTACTGATATACAAACATTGAGGAAATTTGCCACAACAAGACCAGCTCTACAGGAAATACTTCAACCTGTTCTACACACTGACCACCACAATGGATTAACAGCAAAGTAACAACTCAGAAATTAAAGGACAGAACCTAACTTCCACACTGATGCAAAAGATAAAACTAAGCAATGGACTCTCACAAAATAAGATGAATAGAACACTACCACACTTATCAATTATTTCAATAAATGTTAATGGTTTGAATTCCCCACTGAAAAAGCAAAGATTGGCTGACTGGATTTAAAAACACAAGCCATCCATTTGTTGTCTGCAGAAAACACATCTAGCTTCAAAAGACAAATTAAAACTCCAAGTTAAGGGTTGGAAGACAATTTTTCAGGCAAACGGAATTCAGAAGAAAAGAGGAGTTGCAATCGTATTTTCAGATACATGTGGATTTAAAGCAACTGAAGTCAAATAAGACAAAGATGGTCACTTTATATTAGTCAAGGGAAAAATACCACAAGAAGACGTTTCAATTCTAAATATCTATGCATCCAATTTAAGTGCTCCTAGATTCTTGAAACAGACCTTACTCAGTCTGAGGCACATGATATCCTATAATAACATAATAACAGGGGACTTTAACACCCCTTTTACAGAGCTGGACAGATCCTCTAAACAGAAATTAGACAAGGATATAAGAGACTTAAATGAGGTCCTAGAACAACTGTGCTTAATAGATGCATATAGAACACTCCATCCACAGATAAAGAATGTACATTCTTCTCACCAGCCCATGGAACATTCTCCAAAATTGATCATATCCTAGGACACAAAACAAACCTCAACAGAATCAAAATAATTGAAATTTTACCTTTTATTTTCTCAGACCACAAGGCACTAAAGGTGGAACTCAACTCCAACAACAATGTTCAACCCCACACAAAGGCATGGATATTAAACAACCTTCTGTTGAATGACAGTTGGGTGCAGGAAGAAATGAAACAGGAAATCATCAACTTCTTTGAGCATAACAACAATGAAGACACAAGCTACCAAAACGTGTGGGATACTACAAAAAGAGTTCTGAGAGGAAAATTTATCAGTTTAGAATCCTACATTCAAAAAACAGAAAGAGATCTCTAAGTACTCTCCAAACATCCTTCCAAAAGGAACATATTAATGTGCATTCCTACCAGCAGTGTAGAAGTGTTCCCTTTTCTCCACATCCATGCCAACATCTCTGGTTTTGGGATTTTGTCATGTGGGCTAATCTTACTGGAGTTAGGTGATATCTCAAAGTAGTTTTGATTTGCAGTTCTCTGATGATTTAGATGGTGAGCATTTTTTCATGTGTCTGTAGGCCGTGCGCTAGTCTTGTTTGAAAAAGTTTCTCTTCAAGTCCTTTGCCCACCTTGAGATGGGGTTATTTGTTCTTTTCTTGCTAATACATTTGAGTTCTCTGTGTATTCTGGTTATTAAACCTTTGTTGGAGGCATAACCTACAAATATTTTCTCCCATTCTGAGGGCTGTCCGCTTGCTATACTTACTATGTTCTTGGCTGTACAGAAGCTTTCCATTCAACTCTACAATTCCTTTACTAGGTATATACCCAGAAGACCAAAAATCACATTATAACAAAGACATCTGTACCAGAATGTTTATTGCAGCCCAATTCATAATTGCTAAGTCATGGAAGAAGCCTAAGTGCCCATCGACCCACAAATGGATTAATAAATTGTGGTACATGTATACCATGGAATACTATGCAGCCTTAAAGATTGATGGAGACTTTACCTCTTTCATGTTTACATGGATGGAGCTGGAACATATTCTTCTTAGCAAAGTATCTTAAGAATGGAAGAAAAAGTATCCAATGTACTGTAGGGTTAGAAGACCACCCTACCTAAGCCACAAAAAGGAAAGCCTTTAATGGGT
>CAUYRH010111129.1:0-14393 GCA_963574655.1 Perodicticus potto | reverse complement strand
TTCTGTGTATCTTATTAATGGTTGTTATATATGGATGTGTATATATGTGAGGATATATGTAGACATGTGGATATGTTTGTGTGTATATATACATACACGTGTATTTTTTTTAATTTTATTATCTTTATCATTAAATCATAGTTGTGTACAATAGTGCAATCAAGGGGTACAATGTGCTGGTTTCATATACTATCTTAACTATTTTCATCAAACTGATTAACATAGCCTTCCTGGCAATTTCTCCGTTATTATATGAAGACATTTGTATTCTGCATTTAGCAAGGTTCACCTGTACCCTTCTAAGATGCACCCAGACACGTGTATTTTTGTGTTTTATAGTTTTTTTGTTTTTTTACATTAAGATTCACTATTTGTATTGTACATTCTGTGACTTTTTTTTTTTTTTTTTTTGCAGTTTTTTGGCTGGGGCTGAGTTTGAGCCCGCCACCTCCAGCATATGGGACTAGTGCCCTACTCCTTTGAGCCACAGTTGCCGCCCTGTGTTTTACAGTTTTACAAAGCTCTCTTGCAGACATTATCTCATTTCATCCTCCCAGCAATCTCTCAGAAGGGGGATATTTCTGCATTCATTTTGTAAGTGTAGTTGAGAGAAGTTGAGAGGTTCAAGTTTCTGAAATATGGGAAAGGGAACTTAATTGTAGACAAAGATCACAAGTGCTTTTATAACCAAATTATGAACAAGTGTAGAAAAACCGAAAGAAAGTCATTGAACAAAGTCAAGATCAGCGGTTTTTTCTTTTTTTTTGCAGTTTCTGGCCGGGGCTGGGGTTGAACCCGCCACCTCCAGCATATGGGGCCGGTATCCCACTCCTTTGAGCCACAGGTGCCGCCCAAGATCAGCCTTTTGAGAAAGGTCTCTCTCGATGGAAAGGCCGAGTAGCGTCTTTTACAGAACCACAAATGTGCATGTTGGGTTTCAATCAGCCTGAAAAGTGCTACCTCAACTTGTTTGTTAAGAAAGACCCTAAAAGGCCCTACTCTGAAAGGTGCCACCTGCTCATGTCATTGTTAATTTGTTAATTACCTTATCCATCTGTTTATTTACTCATTCAGTCAAAAGCATTTACTAAGCCCCTACTGTATGCCCTCAAGGACTCTCAGCTGTGGGAGAACACCAAGGGGGGAACAGACATTGGTGCTGGTTGTGGAGTTATTGGGGTTTCTGCACAGTTCAGGCTGAGCAGAAAGAACATTTCAGACTTGGGATAGACCCCATATGGTGGACAGAATCGCAGGAAATAAAGTAAAATCAGAATGTGGTTGTTTAGGGCATCTGGTCATTCAGACAGAGAATCTTCTTCCTATGGAAATCTGAGGTGTTATATTTGGGGAGACTTCTTTCAGTGGAAGCAACAATGTTGGGGTGTCAAACAAAATTCATGTCATGGGGCGGCGCCTGTGGCTCAAAGGAGTGAGGTGCTGGCCCCATATGCCGAAGGTGGTGGGTTCAAACCCAGCCCCGGCCAAAAATTGCAAAAAAAAAAAAAAAATTCATGTCATGGAAAATGCCTCTTCGTGGGGCTGGGGTATCTCTTCAGAAAGAGAAGCTCTCTGTAATGCAAGATTAAGGAAGCTCTGTAGAATAGCAGGAAGCCAAGTGCTTTTGATGGGGATTTATTCTTTTTCCTCTATTATTTCTTCTTGGTTTAATGCCCAGAAAGGTGGCTTGTCCATCTTCCTTCCCTACTTTGATGCATTCATTACCTTTGGAGGGGCCACTGGCCCTTGAGATGCTGACCACAGAGCCAGGCATGAAACTCAGCCATCCCTCCACAGCAGGACTGCTATGATTGTACAGGCTCATTAGCAAAACAGGACTTTCCAAGATGCCACGTTCCTAGTGAAAATGGATGTCCACTATTCACTTCCTTATACACACACCCACAGGGGAACGACTCCTTTCCTGGTCTGTGCGCCCCCATCGATGTTGCCATACGTGGAGTTGAACCATACCAAGTTGCCAGCGTTCACCATTTTGACCTACAAAAAAGGGCGGTTTCATGTGGTTCAACGACCCATCATAGATGACATTTAGACAGTTTATGTACATTTCTGTGTATAGTGGAATGGGGTCTTCCCACTGTTTATCTATGTGTATCCATATCACCCAATATGTGATACCTAACACATAGATCTTAATAAAAATATGTATTAAAAACCAGAAAAGAGGCTAAAAGTTCTCCGATATGTTCTGTTGACTACGTGACAAAGTGATTGGTTAACTGCATTTAAAAAAACAAAATCAGGGCCTTTTCTTTGTCATGGCAATGGTGGCCCCTTTGCTGTCTATGGCAAAGGTAGCTTTCTCTGCAAACCTGTACCTTGTTCTTACTCTTTAAACCCATATTTCTCAATAAACCTTCCTTAAAAAAAAATCAGGTTGCCCCCGTTCACTTGCAGATTTATACCTCTCTGCATTCTAATGTAGAAGTTTTCTGAAGCATCTAAAATGCGTGGTTAGAAGTCCTTTCTTATGACAAAATCATGAGTTTTATTCAAGTCCTTCCAATTTGAGAGTAAGAGCCTATTGTCTAGTGGAAGGTAGGTTACCATTTTCGCTATGAGCTGGCTCATCGGTTGATGTGAACTTAAGACCAAACCTGTTCCATTTTGCACTCAGTGAACTTGTGAAGATGGGCTCAAGAATCCAGTTCTGTTTCTGGGAACATGAACTCCATTTCAATACGACGTATATTTGGACAGCCTTCTATGTGTCAGATAGAGTGTGTGTGGGATATAAGTTGTGATGGAGATTTTCGAACCAGAGCCAATGTTACAGGCTTGACCGTCACCTCCTACGATGCAGAGGGCTCCTTGGAAACCACCATCTGTGTTACTGCTGCCTCTGATTATCATTAAATGGAGAGAAAATGGGCACGATTGTGAACATAAAAGCAATGACTTTGCCAACCGGATTTGATGTAGATGTGAGCAGAAACACAGACCACCTCTCCCCATGCTCAGAAGAGTGGTTGTGTCCCAGTAAAGATTTGAGTTTGATTCCCCTGAAAGGAAGGTGCGTTCGTTCAGTGTTCTAACTGCTGTTTTTCAAATGTAAACACAAGGCCATCAAAGCAGCAATAGTTTTTATTGTCACAAAGGTGTTCTATTTAGAAAGAATAAAAGCTGTTAGACTATTCCAACCGAAATCTCATTAACATGATTTAGTAGTAGGTGAGGTATTTAGGGTCACTCAGCAAATAACGGCATTTCTGGACAGTGGTAGATTTGTTCAGCATCTCATAAACGCAATGAAGTGACTTTTCTTGCTTCCCACCCAGGTGGTTACTCTGTGCTCAGCCCTGGGAATTAAATGCGGACTGATGTTGGTTTTACTCCAGAGCAGGTTTGGGGCCATTTTCTTTTTCAATATCTGTGGCCTCGTAAAGCTCAGAAATGTTGACTTTTATGAGGAGGCCAAGAAAAAGTCGGAACGCGTGCCCAGGCGTTGGTTGTGGGCTTGGCCCAAGGAGCGGCAGCTGGTGAGGACCGAGGGCCGCCCAGCTTCCATGGCAACACACTAATCCCAGCATCCGGTTCAAGAGGACGATCTTTTGGTTTCCACAGATTGAACAAACTTTACTCTGTTCCTAAAAATGACTTGAAAAATCCATGTATTAATCCCTAACTGGGAAATCTCAGAGAACTGGAAGGTTCTATCGAAATCATCGAGCCAGAATAACTCCTCCTTTTCAAGATCAAGGTTTAATGAGATTCCTTCCCCTTGCCTTCACCTTGACCTCTCCAGCCATCCCTTTTGTCTCGTATTTTGCCTTCACTTCTCTCCTTCCTTTCCCCACTCCTTGGAGTCTGCAGAAGTGAGAAAATTGTTACGGGCATAGGAATGTTAACTTTTCTTCATTCATTTTTTCCCACTCATGCCCTATGTGAATGAAACACAGGGTTTCATTCTGAGGGTTTGAGTCAAAAAGCCCAACGAAAAGCTTTCCTTTATAAGCCACGTAGTAGTAGCACGATATAAGCCACGTAGTTGTAGCACGATGATCAGAGCAAGCCTTAGTTATCCCGTCTGGCCATTGCATGGGTTGCTCTAGGTTTTACTTTCTTACTTGATTAGAGGTCAACATGCTCTTGATATTTTGACCCTTTCTTTTTCCCCTTGCGTCTAGGAGTTGTCATGTGCCTTGAGAATACAGCAGGGTTCTCCATCCATCAGGGGCTGCCACCTCTGATCACTGGCTGCTCAGAGAGGGTCTCACTGTTTTTATAATCATGAGAGTTCCCATGGAGTAAGTGCTTTCTGTATGCCAGACACTGCATGCATCTGCCTCGCCGGGACTTCAGAGGGCTCCGTGGCCCCAGAAGGGTTGAGGACGCTGTTTTTTAGCATTGAGCAGGAAGGAATCTAGCTTCTGCCGCCTTTTCTTCTAAGGTGACTATAAAACAGCAACATGCTCTTGGCTATTTTGTTTTACTAAATGTGTTTTCCAGAGCTTTCAGATAGGAGATCAATGGGGAAAAAAGAGAATTTACGTTTTTATGAAGGTAATGCTTTCAACAGTAAAAGGGGCTTTATCAGAACTCAAGAACTTGTGACTTTCAGAAAACAATAATGGTCTAATCTGGGATTGAAGGAATGTCTTTATCCCAGACGTGCCAATCAACACTGCACCAAGTTGAAGGGTTCTGCACCATCTCAGACCTGTCAGGAGAGTGACAGGCAGGGATGGGCTCACTGGGTCCCCTAGTGAGCAGCTCTGTTGACAAGGCTGTGTTTTGCTAAGGAGGGGGTCGGGGAGAGGCCTGGGCTCGGGGGAGGCAGGAAACGCCTGTGCCATTTGGAGCATGTCATAATGGGGGTGTTATACATTTTGGGGTGAGCTCAGGCCTAACATTTATAAAAGTAGGGATTATGCTAGGGCTAAGGGTTCCTGGTAGCCCTCAATCTGTTTCTATCCGTTTCTTCTTATTCATAAACATATCCGTAACATAGGCCAAGATAATGGAAGAATTTAGTAGCTGTAATTTTATTTTGTATGACTTTTTGGGGGGAGTACCTTATATTAATTTTATTTGTCTGGTACTTGGACATGTCAAGCATAGAGCTAGATTGAATGGCTATGTGTAAGCTGTAAGTACTGCCTGCCTTCATTCATGCTGTGTCTTTGGTGTGCACAGTTCCCAGAGGGGCTGGCTGCACCGTGACCACCACCTGACACTTGGCTCCTTCTAGCAAAGACTAGGGGATGTGGTGATGCCCTTGACTGCTTTATAAAGGCCAAGTGCCTGTGAGCATGAAAGAGCAGGCCCGTCATTTTGGCACTGTCATCTTTCTCCTGGTTGCAATGCCTGGTCTCCACACTGGCAGGACGCGTCTCATTACAAGGGTGGACACCAGGGTTTTATGCAGCTCTGGTTGTCTCTCATCAGGAGGACAGTGACCAGGAGTCAGCCAGGATGGCTCGTTCATCCTGGGAGTGAGGACCGAGTCTCTGTGGCAGCTCTTCGGGTCCGTGCACATTCTGTGATGCATTGTGTGTTCTTATAAGGATATTATAACCTATTAGAGAGTAATTTTCTCTAATTTTGTCATTTTGTAGTTCTGTGCAAAAGGTACTAAATTGTGGATTAAAATGAGGGCATCTGGATATTGCTAGAAAATGCCAGCTGAATTCACAGGCTCTCAGAGAGGCAGTATGTTTGGGAGGCTTTAGCCATTTCTGTGATTTTCCCTTTTCTGGAGGTGGGGGCAGGATAGGAGGTGGCCACTAGTCCCTAGAGAAATCCCCAAGGATGTGTTCCCTAGTGGAGATGGATTTTTTTTTTTCCCATCAGCTTGGTTTTGGGATTGGGCTTCATTCTAACACCAGCACTTCCAGGCCTCGGTGAAGCATCTGCTTTGCAGGGCTGTCTGCCCATCACCTGCCACCAATATAAGTCAGAGGGACACCAGTGTCACCAGTGCCGGGAGTAGGAAGGGCAGAGTCAATTTATAACAACACCCTTGTTCCTGCCTGTGGCTGTGAAGCGCCACACTTACCCACAGTATCTTGTTCAATTTGAACCACAGACAGATGGAGCGCTCACCAGACACTCCGAGTGCGGAGGGAAGGGGTATGTTCAGCCCCCTGCTGAATGGCTGGAGGCCACATGTACCCACACTCATCATTAATTTCTTTCTCCCACCACAGCCCTCCCGGGCTCCTGACTCTCTGTCAGGTGTGCCTGGAAGGTTCCCTAGATGGGACCATGGCGGACACTAACTAAAGAGTGTTTGATAAACAATGGAGTGACATCTATCTGATCAGTAAGATAATAAAAGGATGTTAATATTAAGAGTCTGATGTTTTCTCAGCCTCTGGTCCCAAAGCTCTGTGGATGGCACAGGCCCACCTGTGGAGTGGGGGGTGCCTCCTTCTTGGAGCACAGACGGGCTGCCCAGCGTGTGGGTGAGACCCGGGTGGGGGGTGTAAGCAGGAGCACAGCTTCTCGTGGAGAATCGGGTGGGTTGGCGAGCAGCACGTGGGAAGGACGGGGCTGCAGCCACAGCTGGTGGGTGTGCAGAGCAGGCGGGTTCAGGAGGTGTGACTTGGTCGCTCAATCCCTTCCTGATTTCAAATTAAGTGATTACGAAAAAGGACAAGCTCCTCCATGAGGTGGGCATCCTCCAAAGACAGAGAAAAACTATAAGGAACAGGAGGGATGAGAGATTGTGGAGACTTGAAAGGCTGATAAGCAGAGGGAGACGCCTCGGAGCAGGGATGGGGAGGTGGCCTTGGTGGGGTGAATACATGATAGGATATAGGGCTAGAGAGGGCCACAATGTGGAGTGACAGAGTAGAGCGGAGGCTGCTGTGCTGAAGAACAAGCTTCTCATTCTCATGAGTCACAGAGCCTGGACACCCACTCTTGCCAGAGGAGAAAAGCAGGTGCCAAAGATTTCTGAGAACCACTGTGCCGAGTTGCGTGTGCTGGGGTGGGAGGGGAAGGTCCTAAAAGATGAATTTCAGAAGAGACTTACAAGCCACCTTTGAGGAGTGGTCGGGCATAAGTTGAGAAAAGTGGGAGCCCTTGACCCTCTTCCTTTATGTTTAAAGCAGTCAAGATGCCCATAAGGGAAGTGCCCTATCATCTAAGACTTGAACCCAGTGGTTCCCATCCTTCCCAATGCCCCTACCCTTTAATACAGTTCCTCACGTTGTGGTGACCCCCAACCAGAAAACTATTTTCGTTGCTACTTCATAACTGGAATTCTGCTACTGTTATGAATCGTAATGTAAATATCTGATCTGCAGAATGTATTCTCATTGTTACGATGGGGTCGCGGCCCCCAGGGTGAGAACCGCTGCTTTAACTGCTTAAAATATGGATCTGAAAATTGACAAAGGAAGTTTGAGGTAACCACATTTGCCCAGACATCGCCTCCGCCCTGAAATAAGGTGCTGTCTGTGACAGACACCTCTGTGATACCTGTCTGGGGGACAGTTTCTGGGGATCCTGAGGCTGTCGCTTGATTGTGGTTGCCAAGGAAGGAACTTGGTTTTCTGTGGAGCTCTGGTTGCCTCTGAGCTTTGTAGATCAACGGCTGGACACGTGTGATAAATAGATATCCACTGTTTACTGCTAACTGTGTGCTGCTGTTATATAATGGATAGCAATAAAATAATGCCTAAAATGTGATGGCGTCGACTTTTTTACATACGTAGAAAATGCAGGGATTTCTGAAACGAGATTTTGAGTGTGGTCTGAAGTCCACATTCAGAAATGCATGAGCGCGTGATTGTGAGCGGGGTTGAGCTGCTGCAGAATCTTTGTGTGTTGATGGAATGTGAACTTTGCTTTGAACTGTTGTAAATTCATTCAGGCAGGTGACTAAACATAACGTCACCCCCACCCAGGTCAGACGGAGAAGTGGGTATAACACTTAGGGCCAGAACAGGGGTTCTCACCATTCCTGGGTATTCACTCCCCAAATCAGGATTTGCAGTTTGAAATACCCTCTTTCTTTAGCCTCTGAAGGTCAGAAAGAAGCACTGCCTTTTAATTTGTATTTTTTCCTAGCAAATTCTTTAGGGAAGGGGCTTTTGGTCTAGTCTAACCTTCCTCCTCCCTGTTTGCTTCAGCCCTTCCACCTCTCTCCTGCCTCTGCCCTCCGCACCCCTACACTGCTAGCATGACACTTGCCGCCTCCTAGAAGCCACCCAGGTGAGTTTCATGCAGGGTGATTTGGTCTCTTACGAATGTCACGCTTCGCACAGACAGGGAGGAGTCCTGGCTGGTTTGCTGGCACTGGGACATGGCTTCTGTTCTTGGCTTATCATTTTCTATTCTTTGAGAGGGTATCTGGGGCTTTTTTAGTAGTCTGTCCTCTGCAAAGGGGCTGGCTTTGTCGACCAGTGGCAGAGGGGAGAGGTGAGTTCAGAATGGGGAGAGGGCTGCTCAGGAACATCTGGGCAGACGTGTGTTTTTCAATGTGCATCTCCCCAAACCAAATCCAACAGAATGGGGGCAAAATACAGGCCAGGGGGGCAAAATACAGGCCAGGGCACTAACGTGAGGCCATCGTGGTGGCACAAAGGATTTATTTGGCATCAGTAATCAAAGGACTGGTGGAAAATTAGCAAGTGGAGTCAGCACGCAAAAAAACAGGGCAGAGACACGGTGGCTGAATTAATATAATACTGTCACTCCCAACGGGTATTTGTCTGGTCGCACGCCCATGTTCACAGCGGCGTTATTCATGATCACCAAAAGGTGGAAACAACACAAATATTTATCAGCCTATGAATGGATAAAAATACGATATACATGTGCCATGGAATGTTTTTCAGCTTTAAAAAGGGTTGAAATTCGGCTCGGCGCCTGTGGCTCAGTGGGCTAAGGCACCAGCCATGTACACCTGAGTTGGCGGGTTCGAATGCAGCACAGCCCGCCAAACAGCTATGACAGCTGCAACCAAAAAATGGCCAGGCGTTGTGGTGGGCGCCTGTAGTCCTAGCTACTTGGGAGGCAGAGGCAGGAGACTCGCTTGAGCCCAGGAATTGGAGGTTGCTGTGAGCTGTGATGCCACGGCACTCTATCCAGGGTGACAGCTTGAGGCTCTGTCTCAAAAAAAAAGGGTTGAAATTCTAACGCATGCTACAATGTGGATGAGCCTTAAAGACAGTATGCTAAGTAAAAGAAGCCACGACTGTATGATTCCACTTCTGTGAGGTACGTAGAGTAATCAGATTTGTACAGGCAGGAAGTAGAAGGGTGGTTACTGGGAGCTGGGGGGAGGGGGAGTGGCACTTAATGTTCAGAGGCCCAGAGCTGCAGAGATAGATGGTGGTGGTGTACACATGGTACAACAATAGGAAGGTACTTAATGCCACAGAACTGGACATTTAAAAAGGATTAAAGTAGAAATTTTTTTTCTTGCAGTTTTTGGCCGGGGCTGGGTTTGAACCCCCCACCTCTGGCATATGGGGCTAGCGCTCTACTCCTTTGAGCCACAGGCGCTACCCTTAAAGTAGAAACTTTTGTGTTGTATTTTACCACTCTCCCCAAACACACACACACACCGGACTGGAACGCTCCAAATTCTGTCTGAGATCGTCTTTCTCTGTCTCCCTGGCGAGGGTGCAGCGGCATCATGACAGCTCACTGCCAACTCCAACCTCCAACTCCCAGGTTCAAGTCATCCTCCTGCATTAGCTTCTCAAATAGCTGGGACTACAGGCATGCGCCACTGCGCGCCCCACTCATTTTTCTATTTTTAGTAGAGACCAAGCTTCTTGCTCAGGCTGGTCTCGAACTCCTGAGCTCCAGGGATCCTCCCTCCTTATCCCCTCAGAGTGCTGGGACTCCAGGTGTGAGCCTCCACGCCCAGGCTTCATGATCTATCTTTAGATCCTTAACCTTTCACCTCTGCCAGTCCTTGACTTAAATAGCTCCTCTACGAGTGGGGGTGGGGTACAGCAGGGAATTTATTTGGGGGTTAGAAGGAAGCGGAAGAGTTGAGTCCAGTCATCTGTTACCCACAGTGAGGGACAGGAAATAATACGCGTAGGGGGTCAGTGACGGCCTCTTTTCATTTTGCAGAGGAAGTGGTGGTGACTCCCATTAGGGCCTCGCATTCTACAAGGCAGCTTTACAATCCATGCGGACGTATTTCAAGCGGTCTCATAGCTGCCTCCTAACTTAATCTGTGTTTTGCTCATTCCCAATATACCCAGGAATGTTATTAAAAGGTTCTTTCCTGGTCTTAACTAAGGCTGTGAAGTCCTTGCAGCCTGCGTGATTAATGGCAAGGGAATTGCCCTTCAAAACAAGGCCACCTGGGTCTTTACTGCCCCCAAAGCAGATGTCTTCTGCCGGGAGTGGAATTTCCAGCAGTTATTCCCTCCTGGTGAAACACCTAGGTGAGAAGCCGCTGGGTGCACAGGAAGGACTGGGCGAGCTGCTCTGCTGGGGCCTTCAGAGGACTGACCTCTGTCCAGTTGGGGTCAGGCCCAGCTCCCTGGGGGGCTGGCAGGGTGGGATCCTTTTCTGGAGGGGAATGTGGTCACCAGGAAGACAAAGGAACAGAAACAACCGGGAATGAGAAAAGAGTTTGCCCTGCAGCGTGCGTCTGTTAGTCTGCTGTCTATGAAGGGAACCGATTTGAGCGTTTGCTCTGTGTCTGCCTCTGCTGAGTACTCTGCATAATTCCTGTCACCTCGGCCTCATCTAATCCTATGCACTAGACAGTGTTGCCCTTGTGCTCGTATAGAGGAGAAACCTCTATAGAGGTTAGGTCACGGGGCCACGTCCACCCATTTGTTGGAGAGCTGGGATTTGGTCCCAGATTTCATGTCCCTGGAGCAGGTAAGAATTGGCTCTCCTCTGCAGTGCCCAGCTTGTTTCACTCGGCCCGTGATTTCTGTTATCTTAAGAAAGCAGAAGGTCGCTAAAGCGAGGGCACCCGGAGCCAGGGCTGGGTCTCTGCTCCCTTCTATGGATGTCTTGATCCTCCATCTCATTTCTGGGTTCTGCTGCCCAGCTGGCTGTCCTGCACTAACTGTGAAGGCATAATTTGGGGATCCCAGATCTGCCTTGCTACCTAGGATACCCCCCTTGGTGCTCATCTCCATCCAATCCCAATCTTGGATTGCCATCCCCCTTATGGCTTTGCCTTGTTCTCCCCACCTCCCACCCAAGGCCTGGAATCCCTGACCCCTGCTTCTGGTTTGCCTGTGTTACACACACACATACACACACACTCAGTCACACACGCATACTCACTCGAGAGTCAAACATGACAGAGCTGGAGGTTGGTTTTCTTCCCCCACACGTCTTTGGAATGAGAGGAATGGGAGAGGTTAGAGGAATCCAGAGGAGCTGGGACCTCGATTGGGCTTAGGAAAGAGCTGGACTGGTCTAGCGCAGCTGGACCACGATTGGGCTTGGGAAAGAGCTGGACGGGTCTAGAGCAGCTGGACGGTGATCAGGCTTGGGAAAGAGCTGGACTGGACTCCCCCGCCCACCAGTGCCGGAAGGGAAAGAGAACTTCTACCCAGTGATTGCCGTCCCACTCTGTGTAGCTCTTGGGCTTTATGCCGTCTGGCTGCTCTCTAGAAAAGCACCATCCACTGTCTGCAAAAGAAGGGAGAGGAAATAGACAAGAGCGGGCAAGCTGTCCTAGAAGGACTGCCCAAGGGACAGCAGAGATCAATGTGCTGTTGTGTTGCAGGCCACAACACAAGACAGAGGGTCGCGGCTGTGTGTGCTCCATCCTGGCTGCGGAGGGGCTGATCTGGCCACGTGGTAGAGACAACAGTGACCTTGGCCTGCTCACCACGTTTGCTGCACAGACGTGGACTCACACCCAGTAGCCTGGCAGGGACTTGCTCTCTGTAATAATGATCTGTGGCTTTGTCGCTTGTGCAGTGGCAGTGCTGGGGGTGCCTGGGCGATTCTGGAAAGGTCCTTGGGATTTAGT
Organism: Perodicticus potto; assembly: GCA_963574655.1. Classification (NCBI taxonomy): domain Eukaryota; kingdom Metazoa; phylum Chordata; class Mammalia; order Primates; family Lorisidae; genus Perodicticus; species Perodicticus potto. The sequence continues at coordinate 2,449 of CAUYRH010111129.1, read as the reverse complement.
CATTTCCTATTTCCCCCACCCACCTTCCGTATCAGCATGCCTTTTGGCTTTCCCCACCTGAATGCCACTTCTTTCTCTTATCTTTTCCTTCCCCAGAGTGCTCAGAAACTACAAATCCAACTTCATTAAACTGGAAAGACTGGCTCGCTTTGCTAATTAGTCCATTTTAAATGAAACTGAAACCCAGGCTAGGATTTTTTGGTTCACCTCCCAGATCACAGGAATTTATTGCCTCATTAACAGTTGAATAAGCAGTTTTAAATGATCCAAGAGCAAGCTGACCACTTGGAATCCCAGGGTAGTCAGCTAGGCCGCCTATGTCTTAGCTGGTTTGTGACTTACCTTTGTTGCCATGGGGGCTCATGGGGAAGAAGGGAAGCAGGAAATGAGATGCAAAGAGAAAATTGGAGTGAGCATTCTGTTTTATCAATACAAGTTGTGTGTGTGTGTGTGTGTGTGTGTGTATTGGGAGGAGGGGAAGGGCACATAGTTTTATAATTGAAGATTGTTAGTTATTCAACCTGGTGATCTAGAAGTACTTAGAAATTGTGTGTGTGTTCATGCCTGTAACTGAGCTTTGTCATTCATGTAACACAAATGATCTGCAGATTTGTTTAACTGTCTTCTACTGCTATCATGTAAGTTCCTCCATGTTTGCGTGTATTTGTGGTGGTTTTCTAATCTTTTGTTTACTAATGTATTCCAAGTCCTTAGAACAGTGACTGGCAGATAGGAATTCAATAAATATCTTACTGAAGGAATACATAAATGACATGTGTGTGTATATGTGTACATTTACACATAGAGTTAACATCTCACCCATAAAAAGCCATTGTAACAACCTTAACTACATAAAACAAGCGAAGAATTAGAACATAGTCCAAAAGGCTTAGCATGAGAGCATAAAGGTGACAAAGCTCAGGGTCACGTTTCTTTACGAGGAACTTATCATCTTTCATAGCTAGGTCTACTTTAGATACTTTTCATGGCCTGGAGCAGATCAGGAATAGCAAATTAAAGATAGAGACAGTCACAAAGCCGAGACCAACTAAGTGACAGTTAACAGCTTGACAGGAAGAGAGAGGACAAAAAACAGACACAAATACTCTATAGCTGCCTGGAACCACTAGATTTAGGGCAAACAGCATTTATAATTTACTGTGCATTTGGAAATTATGTCATGTAGCACACAGTACAAAATTAACTAACATTTAGAGTGGACACCGAATGGGCAAAAGCTTAAATCATGTCTCGTGATTTTATAAGAAGATGAGGTCATCTCTAATTTTGGAGAAGATTCCTTCAAAATGGTTTAAATGTTTCTTAAAGAGTCATGCTTTCATGATATAAAGCAGGAGGCAGAAAATTATGGCCTGTAGGCTCAATCTAGCCTGCTGCTTGTTTTTATAAATAAAGTTTTATTGGAAACAGCCATGTTTGTTCATTTCACACTGCCTGTGGCAACTTTCTTTTTCCTCCTAGCAGAGTTGAGTCGTTGTGACAGAAACCATATGGCCTGCAAAGCCAAAAGTATTTGTTGTCTGGTCCTTCGCAGCAAACGTTTGCCAGACCCTGGTCTCCATATTGGGTTCTTTTCAGATGTTGGTTTCTGCTTCTGTGTATGTCTGATTCACTTCCAGGCATTAAGTGATCTGTGTACGTTGAGTGTGAACACACATGCATTTCTCTGTGGTAACAAACTCAGTTAAATGTTGAGCACCACATTCACGTTCTCAAATGTTTGGATGAAATGAGCTGGAACTTCTCCTGCTTCACTCAACGGATGGCAGTGAGCAGTATGTCGTGACCTCTGACTCGAAGGGCAAAGACATTCTGGAGGAACTGTAGCACCTTTGGAAACCTTCACTGCACATTCACTCAGCTGTCCTCAGAACAGCTCCTCAAGCAGCGGCCTATCGATTGCATTCAAAGCTTGGGTAAGATACATGTCCTTGCATTGTGAATGATTCAGTGACCGTGTGTCCCACACTATGTAGGGTCTTGGGGGATATTTACATGGCACTGGAAATCAACTTCAGTGGCAAGAGATATTATAAGCTTCATCAGGTAAAATTTTCCTTTCAAGGTATTCATAGCCTTTGCACTGAACTTAATGGAGTAAGTTTCTCCATTTTGTACTGATACTGCAAAATTAGTGTTAGCTCAGTCTAGCTAAAATACTTCACTTTACTCGTTTTTCAAGTACCGAGATCCCAAACTTATTGTGGGAGGTAAGCTTCTGAAATTATTTTACCAGTGGGTAAACTGTGTGTATTGTCATCAACATAAGCACTGATTTGGATTTGGAGTGGGGAAGGAAGGGCCATTGCCTTAAAGAGACATAATTCATATACCATACAGTTTTTTAGTGTGCAATTCAATGGTTTTTAGTATATTTATAAAGTCACACCATTACCTATATATATTTTCAAATACAAGAAGATTGGTT
>CAUYRH010111128.1:0-17238 GCA_963574655.1 Perodicticus potto | reverse complement strand
ATGATGAAGATGAGTCCAGTGAACAAACCTTTGTGTATTACGTCAATCATGGAGTATATGGATCGTTTAATTGCATCCTTTATGATCATGCTCATGTAAAGTCTCTTCTGCAAAAGAGACCTAAACCAGATGAGAAGTGTTATTCATCCAGCATATGGGGACCAACATGCGATGGCCTTGACTGGATAATTGAGCACTGTGACCTGCCAGGAATGCATGTGGGCAACTGGATGCTCTTTGAAAATATGGGTGCTTACACTGTAGCTGCTGCTTCTACTTTCAATGGATTCCAGAGGCTGACTATCTACTATGTGATGTCAGGACTAATGTGGCAACTCATGTAGCAAATCCAGAACTCTGACTACCTACCTGAAGTAGAAGAGCAGGATGTTGGCACTCTGCCTGTGTCTTGTGCTTGGGAAAGTGGAATGAAATGTTCCCCAGCAACTTGTGCTTCAGCTAGTATTAATGTGTAGATATAATTCTGTAGCTGTTAGCTGAGAGTTTAGCTTGAATTAAGGGATTTGGAGGGACCATTTAACTTAATTATTGCTAGTTTTGAAATGTCTTTGTAATAGTAGTGTTGGCATAGATGCAGCAATATGTAAGATTAGGAGATGGTGTCACACTTATCTGTGTTCCTATGGAAACTATTTGAATATTTGTTTTATATGTATTTTTATTCACTTTTCAGACATACTATGAAAGAGCACCCCTCTGCTGCTCAGCAAGTATTTGTAGCTTGTACAGTGACAGAATGGGCCAAAAGCTTAGTGTTGTGACCTGTTTTAAGAATAAAGTATCCTTATGTAGATATAATTTATCAAATGGAACTGGCTGAACTGCAGAATTGTGACTCTCTGAAAGATGCATTCTTCCTAATTTCTATGCATCTCTCCCCTTTGAGACATATCCTAATCTCAGGAACCATGCACTCAAATGGCAACCATCTTTGGCAGTAGTTACGACTGTGAACAGACTTTTTCCAGAATGAAACATCTGAAATCTCCAACCAAATCTAGACTAAATGATGCACACTTGCATCACTTGTTGTGACTAGCAGTGACAAATATGGAACTGGACATTGACCATCTCATTAGCCAAAAGCAGGCCCATAATTCCTATTGAAATACTGATAAGTTTGTTGATTTAACTTTATTTGTTCTTCATTTTAAATATTGTATTTGTTTCCATTTTGTTTTTTTCTTCAAAATAAGATATGTAGAGTGTGCATAGGAATTTGTTCATAGTTTTTTTTAAACTGTAGTTCAGCCCGCCAACGGTCTGAGGGAAGGTGAACTGACCCGTGTTTAAAAAGTTTGAGGACTCTTGCTCTATGGTTAACAAACCTTAACTTAAAAGATTTTGAGGCTTTAGATAATGTTTTATTTCTATAAACAATTACAAATCAAAGAATCATCGAACCTGTCTATAACTTGTAAGCTCCTAATCAAGATCTCCTGACCTTTTAGTTCAAATCAACATATCCAATAAACTTCCTATTATCTGGAAGTCAACCAACCAGGGTTATCGATTAACTCTCCAGCTCCAGTGTAGTTGGTGGTGCCCTAGGCTGCTGAGCTGCAGGCGCTGAGCCACCTCATATTTCTTTATCTACCTAGTTTTAAAAGAGTAATTTACACATGGAATTTCTTGGTATATCAAAGTTAATTACCCACCACCCCCCTCCAAAAAGAAAAAAATCAGAATTTAAACTTGGTGCACCAGGCTGTCAATAAGCCAAGGCGTGGTGCATCACTCCCATAGCTCCCACGTGTTCTCTGTAACAGTTTTAAATGTTAATGTGTGTTACTTAAAGTTAAAAAAAAATGGTAGCAAAGTTGAAAACTATATTGACAGCTATTTATCTAAAATAGTACATTGCATTTACAAAGTTATATTACAGTAAATTAAGTTTGTCTTTATTTGTCTTAATTTTCTTTTAATTAGAGTATTTCAATATTAATATCAAGTCAATATAGAGTTTATAGTATAGAATGGTATAGTATGGGGTATACAATTAGGCCTATTTTTTAATAGTAACTCTCAGGTAACATCATAGGCCTTTTACAAAATCTCTAAAATGCTCCTTAGATTTATTTATACTATGAGTGTACAGAGTAAGAGAACCCTTCTCCAGTTAGTTAGGAACCATAGAATTACTCAATTTAAAAACAGGATAGAGCACAATTTTAAAATGATTAACTTAGCAAGGAAATCTGAAAGACCCTGGAGGTTGGAGAGATAAAATTTATCTTCACAAGTTACAATGTTATCGATTAACCCTCCAGCTCCCTTGTAGTGGCTGGCGCCCTAGGCTGCTGAGCTACAGGCGCCGAGCCACCTCATATTTCTTTATCTACCTAGTTTTAAAAGAGTAATTTACACATGGAATTTCTCAGTATATCAAAGTTAATTATTTTTCCCATTTTTATTGTTGAGAAAAATTGAGGCTTTCCTGAGTGCATTTAACTGTGAATATGGGGACTGAATTCAAACATAGGAGTTTACAATGAAGTCCAGGATTTTATACTTCAACCAGCTGACAAGTTTCTGAACCACCATACACTCCCCAAAGCCTTAGGCATATGACCTGTTCTCCTCATCTCATGTGACTTACATGTGCTCTTTTGTCAAATGGCATCAATTCAATAAATTAAAGAAAACAGATGGAAAGGCACATCAACTCAGCAGTGCACAATCCACTATAGTAATTAAGCAGTTACTTGCAGGAACATATTCCTTGTTCAAATATAATAATTTGTAGCATTATCAACATTTTTCTTACAGAGGATTAAGAGCATTAAGAAAATTAAGCATCATTAAAAGGCTTGCCATGAAATTACGTAGTAAATTATTAAAGTTAAACTCATTTTTGATTCATCAACATGTTTTGTTCTTTTATTTAGTGAGGATCAATTTAGTGATGGGGAAAAGAGAAAGAGAGAGGAAAGATGAAAAATCAAAGAGACTGGCATAGGCTTATCATGCCAGAGGAGATTAGAGGCAAATTTCCAACCAGGTGCTCTACAAACTTAACTTAGAGGCCTTTTCTCACTAAATTATCTAGCAACATAAACTAGAAAGGAAAAGAAAAGTATAGACAGGCTCATCTGTGAAATCTGTGCTGATGCATAAATTCCTTTTTTAGTATTCTCCATAGGTAATCAGCAGCTAGCTAGCAGATGAAGTCAATCCATACCCTCCCCCGCCACACACACACACACACACACACACACACACACTGGCATATCTCAGCATTGCATGTGAAAAAGACTGAGGAAAAAGGAAGATGAGTCACCAACAGCACAGCAGGGTACAGAAAGCTGTCACTTGTCTCTATCAGACCTAAGGGTCTTTGATACCTGGACATCAGACCCACCCAAATGTACACCTGATGCTCACTTCTGTTGTTCTTTGTTGTTGCTGTTGTTGTTGTTGCAGTTTGGTTGAGGCCGGGTTTGAAGCTGCCACCCTCGGTATATGGGGCCAGCACCCCACTCACTGAACCACAGACGCCACCCCACTTCTGTTGTTCTTAACATCAGGGTAACTAATTTTCAAAGCATTGCAGAAGATAGTTAGCAGACTTACATGATTTTAGTAAATGAGACTGGCAAATTTGCAAGCTAGCTCTGATTATAACCACCTTTAATATATTTGAAATTTCTCTTAGCATAAATATTTTCACATGACTGTAGCATTTGTGGAAGGGGCAAAAAAAGATTAAAATAATTGTAATCTTTATTTTAATCTTTCTGCCTCTTCCACAAATAGGCATAGATGGGGCATTTCTTAAGATGATAAAGCCATCTATATAAAAAAAAAACAACACAGTAATGTCATGCTGAATGACATTGAAAGTATTTCCACTTAGAACTGGAACCAGACAAGAATGTCTACTATTGCCACTACTATTCAACATAGTGCTGGAAATTATAGCTGATGGAGACAAAAGAAGGATGTCGAGAGCATTCATATGGGGATAGAGGAGGTCAAACTCTTGCTCTTTGCTAATGATATGATCTTATAAAACCCCAAGTACTCAACCACAAAGCTCCTGGAAGTGATCAAGAAATACATTAACATCTTAAGATAGAAAATCAGCGTCCACAAATCAGTAGCCTTCATATATATCAGTAACAGTCAAGCTGAGAATCAAATCACCCTTAACAGTAGCTTCAAAGAAAATGAAGTACCTGGAAATATACCTAACAAAGGATGTGAAGAATCTCTGCAGAGAGATCTACAAAGTCTTGAGAAAATGTATAGCAGAAGACATTAACAAATGGAAGAACACCATGCTCATGGTTAGGAAGAACCAACATTCCAAAAATGTCCATACTACCCAAAGTGATCTATACACTTAATGCAAACTCCATTAAAGCACCAACATCATACTTCGAAGAACTTGAAAAATAGTAATTCATTTCATATGGGGTTTTTCAACCAGAAAACCCCCTAACTAGTCAATGTAATTCTAAGAAATAAGAAAATCCAAAAATATCCATACTACCCAAAGTGACCTATGCACTTAATGCAAACTCCATTAAAGCACCAACATCATACTTTGAAGAACTTGAAAAATAGTAATTAGTTTCATATGGGTTTTTTCAACCTAACTAGTCAATGCAATTCTAAGCAATAAGAAAATCTAACATCAAGCTGCTTTTTAAAAAGGTTTAAATGTACTATTTGTTAGATTAAAACTTATTAAAGTTGTGATTGCCTCTATCAAGTTGAGAAACTGTTAGAGTGAACTGGACCAGGTAAGAGTTGAGTCTAAGGCCATTCAAAATTCCTATTTGTATCACCAATATCACCCAGGATATTGTTTCAGGTTTGTTGGTCATTTAGACAGGCTATAGCTTTATTTATTTATTTTGAAGGTCTCAAAGGAAAAGCTTATCAATATATGAACTTTGGAATCTAGAAACCTAAATAAAATTCCTGCAAATAAACCTGGAATGCTGTGGAATGCCATTATTTTGATATCAATAATTAATAAAGTGTTTTCACATAAAAATGTCATGAACAAAATAATTTTACACATTGCCTACTCACCTAAAAACACCATAACCTATTTAATATATTAAATAAGGCTTTTAGATTGCTATTGAATCAACACAGACTTCCTCAGAGTCCTCCAAGTCAGACAGAAAGAGTCCAAGACGTCTAGCACAGCCTGGAAGACAGCCCAGTGAATCTTGAAAGAAAAAATAAGAATTTAGTGCAGAATGAAACAATACTTTTAGAATTCTTAAAAGGTTAAGAGAAAGATACTATATTGAAAGTGATCACTGTCTGAAATCTGCAGACTTAAGTATGAGTCCAGTATCTTCACAACCTTGAATACATTCTACATTCCCATGAGGAAAGGAGAATATGTTTGCTGTCCTGCCAATATGCTTGTTATCCTGGGATAACATAAGTGAAACATATTTTATGAGTGTTATATACAATCCAGTCATAAGTGCAATTTGGAGTTCTAAACTCTAAGGTGGAGTCAAAGGAGAAGTTAAATTCAGATAACATCAGGTTGGATAGAATAAGCTTGTGGAGATAAAACATAATTCTATTGTCTCAATGTCTTGAAGCAAAAAGATGAATTTATTTCTCACACACATCACATGCCCATTGTGGGTTAGCAGATGTGTTTTGTTCATTATCTTCACATAGAAACAACGGCAGATAGAGTGGACATAATTGCAAACATGGCCAATCATCATATCAAAGAAATAGAGAGCATTTAAGGGTTAACACCAGTAATAGCATAGTCTAGCCCAAAACAGTCTCGTACCATACTTTGTTGGCCAAAATGAGTTATGTGGCTGAAACTGACCACAAAGAAAGGAGAAAAGGTAAGCTCACTAGATATGTGGAAGCTCACTAGATATGTTAAGAGTGTGAACTATTTAACAAGTGGCAATGATGGCTGCTATATGCAGATGTTCAGGTGTTAATCTGGCTTTTGGGTTCAAGGTAAAGGTCTTGGTTGTAAATAGAGTTTTGACTGATTGAGGGCTTGGTATAGTTCCTCAGGGCTCCAAGCAAAAAGATAAAACTTCAGATTCAGAAGATGTGGTCACTGAACTCATGACAGGAACTATCTGTTTCCTATCCTAGGATAAGCAGCCTTTCTGTTATGGGCAGACAAAGTCTAGAAAGTGAGTTGTTCTGTGAAGTAGGTGTATCTTCAGAAATTATTTTTGTATGAGGAATTTGAAAGATCATGGGGAGCCCTCACAGTTCTGACAGGACTTTTCTTTCAAATTCCCATGTTTATTCTCCAGATAGTTTCATAAAAAACCTGCAAATGTTTTAGAGGGGTCCCACATGTATAACCTGGATATTTTGCCTTAAATATATGTATACACACACACATATATATGTATATATACAAGGTGTCCATAAAATTCTTGTGCAATTTAAAATAGTTGGCTATATGTGTGTATGTGTGTGTATATATATATATATACATATATATATATATATATAATATATTTGGCTATATATGTGTTGGCTATATATATATTTTTTAAATTGTACACAAACTTTATGAACATGTATGTCTGTATATATATGTATATGAATACATATATATGTGTATATATATAAGACTATATATGTGTATATTATATATATATGCTTTTATATATATAGTTGTTTCTAATATAAGGAGAGCTCCTTCCAGCTTCATCTTAGGAAAATAATGAATTTCTGGAGCTCGGAGGTCCTATCCAGGCAATGACAAAGCAGTAATAGTGTGTAGAAGGGACACATTCACACTAACATAAGGCAGTAACACAACTGAATAAATAATGCTCTTTGATGATGCTGGGACCGTGGTGAAAAGAAGGTGGAACTAAGGGGTAAAGAAACTGTGAAAGGTACTCTCTGCTTTCTCACTATTAATAATAATATCCCTTACCATTTATTAAGTGTTTACTAAGGGGCAAGGTCTATGGAACGTGATTTACAAGTATTTTCAGTGCAAATCCCCCAGTGTCCAACATGGTTGGCAATAATAGTGTGTACACAGGAGGAGAACAGGGCAAACAACTTCCCACAGCTCACACACTTAGCAGCAGACCAGAAGAATTAACCCCAAATGGTCTGACCCAGGGCCCACTTAAGTGGATGCCCTGCTGTGGGTGGGAGTTGAAAATTAAATGACATCAAACTTGTCTGTGACTTGATGACAAGATCCACGTAAAGACATTTGGGTTGTATAAAAGGTTAGGAATACGAGTAAGAAGAGCCTTCAGAGGAGCATATTTGCTGAGCTTTGAGCTCATGCCATTCTCTTTTAACAGAGAAATCAATGACTTAGAGTTAATTCCTGGGTCATTTCTCTAACTCAAAAAAAAAAAAAATGATACAGTTTTCAGATCAAGATTTTCAGGCAGCCTAATGCTATTTATATCAGATAGTATAACAGGTTTTCATAAGTAAGGGAGCACATTAAATGGTTAACTAGTTTATAGAAGAAAACTCCAATTTGTAGCTTTTTAAAAGGCTCTTCACTTGATAAAACAGAGTAAAATGTACTCCTACCGTGAAATACATAAATGGCTAATTTTAAAGCTTTTAGATAGTCCTATTGTATCATCCTAACAAATATTTTCCATCTTCTCTTACTGCTGTTATTGGAATACTGTAGTTATCAATTCAGTGGTAGTTTCCTCTGAGAAGTTTGGGAGGGTCTACTGGAAATGAGCATTAGGGAAATTTCTATAATAATAGAAATATATATTCATAGAGTTGTGAGTTTCTAGAATGCATGCATATGTTAAAATTCATGAAAATGTAAACTTAAAATCTATTTCATTGCATATAGATTAAGCACATAATAATACATACAGATAAGTACAGTAAATTGTATTTTAGTTTAATAAAATGGGATGAAAAAGAAGAACCGAAGAAACTGTATATAGATAACTATTGAAAACTGATTAATTTCAGTAGGAAGCAAAAATAGCTCACTAACTTTTGGAAAAGGAAATGGCATTAAAACAATTTTGTTGATTTTTTTATAGAGTGAATGCATATATTTATATGTATGAATGTATATGAGATCTGACAATTAAGTTCATGAACTCATCCTTAAAAAGTACTGGATACCCAATTGCTGAATATCACTATGGTCACCATCCAAGTATTGCCCTTAGGAAGCAATGAATGGAGGGAAGCCCCTAGTCCAACCTCCAAAGTAATTTTGGAACTCTTTATCTGGAATGGCCATAGAAGGTCTTGTTGTATTACCCTTGATGTCCTGATTGCCATTAAAATGTCTTCCTTTCAATATTTCCTTTATCTTTGAGTAAATAAAAAAGTCACTGGGGCTCAGATCAGGTCAGTAGAGAGAGTGCTCCAATATAATTATTTGTGTACTGGCTAAAAACTCCCTCACAGACAGTATCATATGAGCTGGTGTATTGTTGTGATGCAAGACCCATGAATTCTTGGCCAAGATTTTAAGTTAAGATTTTCTAACCTCTTTTTTTATCAATGTTTACTTGGTCTGCTATGCTTCTCATGGTCAGCTAACAATTTTGACATACAATTTAACAAAATTTTGTGATGTTTATGTCAGTTCTGCCCATTATTGGCCACCCCGACTTTTCTTCATCAGTGACCCTTTCTTGCCCATTATAAAAACATTTAATCTGTTTTACACTGCCATTTTTGTCATGGCATTATTGCCATAAACTTGAACTAAAATGTTCCTGATTTCACTTCCATTCTTGCCAAGATTAACAAGAAATTTACAAATGTTTATTGATATAATTCAAGATCTAACACTATTGCAATGGCACAAACATGCAGCAACAATAATTAATGCCACTCATCAAGACAACGTCACTCACAGAAAAGGACACAACTGTGAGACACTGATATACCAAGGTTATGGAACCTTACCAAGTTGTTTGTACAGTGTTGTCAATGTAAGTGCATGGTGGCAAGTTTGCGAGCTTAACTGTCAAGCATCGTATATAATTAAATACATGAATACACATATTCATGCTTTTTTAACCTCTGAGATGATCCACTAGAGAGGGAAATATGGTGGTGCTATAGCAATATTCTTAAATAGGAAAGAAAAGGTAGGAGCTAGTATATTCTGGGGGGGGGTTGATTTTAAATAGAAGCTGCACCATGATGTGACAGTATGGGAACAATATTGTATATCCCTACTCAAAGACTTTATCCCTGTGTTTTTCCCTTTTCCCTGAATGTTTAATAACTTTTTATTCTGAAATGATCATCAGTTTACACCAGATTATTTTACCTCCATTTTTAAGAACACCACAAACTAAATCCATACTTTTCTCTATGTCCCTCCTCATTCCCTCTTTTCCTTTGACAAACTCTTCAAAAGAGCTATCTATACTAATTTTATCTAAATATCTTCTTCCTGTTCTATCCTGAATACATTTCCATGGGATTTCAGTCAATTTTTTTTTCCACAGAAACATTGCTGCTAAAGATCATCAATGATTTCCACATTGCCTGACATAAGGACTTTACAATTATTTCCTTTTATGGCAGTCAGAAAAGAGGAACCCCCTCTTGCAAAAAATATAAGGGATTTCCTAATCCCTGGTCTTTGTGAAGATGTTACATTACATTGAAAAAGAATTAAAATGCCTAATCAAAATAGGGAGATTCTTTTGGGTCATCTGACTGGGCCAATGCAACCACAAGAGACCCTAGAAGAGTAAGTGGGACATAGAAGAATAATCAGGGACAGAGTGATGCAATAAGAGATTCAAGTGACCATTACTGGGATGAAGACAAAAGTGATCCATGAAGCCAAAGAAAAGTGGGTAGCTTCCAGAAGATGGAAAAGACAAGGAAACTGCTTTTTTCCTTAGAGCTTTCTGAATGAACATAGTTCTCTGAGGGTTTATTTCAATTCAGTCCACATCAGACTCTGAACTCCAGAACTATAAAATAATAAATTTGTGTTGTTGTAAGACAATCTCTATGGTAATTTGTTACGGTAGCTATGGAAACTAAAACAGCATCTCATGTGAAATTTATAGATGCTGCTATCCTTTTCATCTCCCTTTACTTCATCGTTGATTTACTTCAGAGTTTTCTTTGCTCACACCTTGCCAGGAACTGAATGTCTGCATGTAAGTCGTAGGATATATTTTTTCTACCCATGCTTATTGTTTGCAAAATTTTACAAATTCTATTGACTGTAAAGCCATGTAAATGCTGGTAATTCCTAAAATTTTTTTGCTAGGCAATTTCTCCCCTGAATTCTAGACTTAGATGTATTACCCTTCTTAAAATTTCAACTTGAATGCTTATTATGATCTCAAAGTCAATAGTTCCAAAGTATACTTCTCTATTTCTCTCACTGTTCTACCCAAATACTATTTCATACACAGTCTGTTCAACATAAGTAAGTGGTATATCTATCTTTCTAGTCATACAGGTAAAAACTTTTTGTAGTTCTTTGTGATACCTTTCAAATCTCATACTCAGTCCAGTAGCAAACCATGTTGGTTCTACATTCAAGTTCCAAAATAATCTGCATCCCCATTTCATATTTCATTACTGTTCTCCTGCTATTACTAATGCAAACAAATATTCTTCTACTTTCATATCTTCTCATTTGGTTTTCCATTAGTTTTAAATAAGTCCATTCCTTCATGTAGCTGAGTAAATTATTTTCTGATGCCTTTCAATTTTCCTGTCAAATGCATTATAACAAAACCCTTATATAGCCACCTTATTTTAAATTTCACATTCAACCACTGTAATCCTACTTTATTTTATTCCAATATCTCTCATTCTCTTTTAGGCTAGGTTTTCTTTTTATGAATGTATTATCTTTTTCCACCAGAAAATAAACAACATGAGGGTGGGTCTTTGTTTTGTTCACATCTGTGTTCTCTCTACTGAGATCATCATGGAGCAGAGTATAGAAACTCTAGAAATACTTGTTGCTTCTTTAGATGAAAATATGCACATAGACTTTAGAAGAATGCTATATCTCTCCAAGCACAAAGAAGCTAAGATTTTACCCCAGTCCTAGTATTAACACAATAAGTATGGCTCAATTTGGTGTTAGGCAGGCCACCACTGCCTATGTTTCTCAACAATTTTAGCCTCTCATTCTAAAATTATATTCTCTTCATTTTTAACAACTAATATAATTAATATAATTACTAGCAAATAACTAGTGAAGTGAGAGGGACAAGAAAAGATATTTCCTTCTCTTATTTGTGTTTTTTCAGCATATAAATAAGCTTACTGCCTCTTGGAGCATTCAAGAAATTTATTTTCTTCTTTGAAAATGAACAGGAATCATCAGGTTTAAATGTGATGCATATGAAACCTTGAGGGAGAGTTGTTCTGGAAATTATTTTATTTACTGTACAGGGCAGCTAAGGTTTATTCAAGAGACAAAGTGGTTTTGAGCCATGATGTTTCCATCATCCTTAGGTTTTCTTATTTCTCAGATATCAGCTTCTTTTTAGCCATACAACTATGGCTCAGAAGAGGGTTCCACCTGCAAGACAGAAAACACAGAGAGTCCCATAACCATGAGCTATCAGCATTCTGAGGAGGAATGGGAAGACATGAGGGTCAGGGTTGTGCCACGACTGAGTGTGATGTGCCGTGCATGCTTCCTGCCTTTGCTAGCCTTTGGTGTACATACATTCCAATGGTAGCTTTTGGCAGAAGCTGCTACTAAGCAAATAATGTACTTAGCTTCTTTGATGCGGCAGTTTTTCACTTTCTCTTTTTTTTACTAACGACTTTGTACACAACTGTATTTCTAAATGAAACTCTTGAGAAGGTGAACATGATTGTAATGTTCCCTTGCTTCTTGATTCTGTATACTTCCATCAGCATGTTCATTAAGCTGTGATATATGTGTTCTACCCTGCCTCGTGTGTGTCCTGTTCTGATGTATGTCCCTGATAATATCGTTCCTAAGAAAATGTATGGATTTCAGTAATTTTTAATAATAAAAGACACACTATCTAAACTTTTTACATCTCTTAGGAGTACTTGTATTTTAATAAATCAGAGGCTTAAATAAAAAGAGGTCTGACTCTTAAGTGGCCTCTGTGTATTGCATTCCACATGTGACTGGAGTTACATACTATTCATGAGAACATACAATATTTCCCATTGCTATACTTCTGCTAGTGCTGACTTGTTTGTATAATTTCACTATGTTCTCAAAATGTCTTATACTTGTTCTTAATTTAGACTTAGAACTTTAGTATGATAAATCTAAAAATTATTTTAAATTTTATTTGATTAGCATATTAATATGTAAAAATATATATAACATATATAATGTCCATATGCATTTTTTTGAAAAAATAGGCTAAAATCAGAATTTAAAGATGAAACAAAAGAATCAAAGCGCATATTCCCTCAATTCCCAAGAAGTGTAGTTAAAAATGTAGACATGACAGACAGAATAGCTACCATAATCCTAGTTTATCATGTACTATCAATACACAGTTAGTTAGGGCATACTCTTCATGTTTTTATTTAATTCAACATTTAACAAAAAATACTAAAAACACAATTGTTTTCTCCAAAAATACTTTCATCTCCCAGTATCAATATTCAGTCAAATACAATTAAGAAAATACTGGTTTACTCCCTGATATCTAATCAATCAATTCCTCATGATACTATGTTTATTAAATTAAACTTTAGTTATATTGCTATTTCTATAAATGCAAAGCTACATCTTTGTGAGATGTGGCAAAGATAATGCCTAACATGACATAGTAGCACTCCTTTCAAACTGCAGAAGAAATTTCCTTTGAATTAAATATCAGAAAGAAAAAGCAAGAGTTCTAGAAGAAATAACACGGTTTATTATTTCTCTTGTTGTTCACAATGAAGTTGTAATAACGTGTACTAAAACATAATTCTTCAAGTATACCTTCACAGGAGGATAAAGCAGGAGGAAGAAGGATGCATATTTTGTACTAGACCCATGAACCTGGATGATTCTTTTATTTACCTGCATTGTCACTTCAAGAAATAGGAGAGGCTTGGCACCTGTTTCTCAGTGGTTAGGGCGCCAGCCACATACACCATGGCTGGTGGGTTCAGACCCAGCCGGGGCCTTCTAAACAACAATGATAACTATAACAACAATGATAACTTTAACAACAAAAATTAGCCAGGCATTGTGGCAGACACCTGTAGTCCCAGCTACTTGGGAGGCTGAGGCAAGAGAGGTTGCTGTGAGTTGTGATGCGACAGCACTCTACTGAGGATAACATAGTGAGACTCTTTAAAAAAAAAAAAAAAAAAGAAAGAAAGAAAAGAAAAGAAAGAAATAGGTGAATATTTAGAAAATGTGCCTACAACATTTTGTTACTCCTTTGTGTCTACACTATGTCGAGTTCAAAAATCAAAGAATCAGGCAGCGCCTGTGGCTCATTGAGTAGGGCGCCGGCCTCATATACCGAAGGTGGTGGATTCAAACCCGGCCTTGGCAGAACTGCAAAACAGAAAAATAGCCGGGCGTTGTGGTGGGTGCCTGTAGTCCCAGCTACTCGGGAGGCTGAGGCAAGAGAATCGCCTAAGCCCAGGAGTTGGAGGTTGCTATGAGCTATGTGACGCCATAGCACTCTACCGAGGCCGATAAAGTGAGACTCTGTCTCTACAAAACAAAAACAAAAATCAAAGGCTCAGGATATCCTTTTTAATTCACAAGGAAAATGAGGTACTCTGAAAAACCTCCTCATCTAAATTACAAAAAATATATGTAACACATCTATTATGCGAAACATATTTTCAATGAATAGCCAAGTTCTGAAAAAAATTAAGGGAACTCCCTAAAAGGGGAATATCAAAGACCAAATAGGGAGCAAGCATGTAAAAGTTAAGCTAAAACATATCATTCAAACTTCATTATTAAGAGGCTTCTATGTAATAGTCTTACAGCTAGCAGAATGGGCCAGAGTTTGGGAACTGTGAAGATGAGCAGATGGAAGCACCCCCCATAAAGCATTTTAAATATGTCCTCTCTCATAGAGTGGAAAAACATTTTTTTTCACCTGCCTGCAAGGGTAACTAACAAACTGAATTTGTAATGAGAAACAAAGGCACCTTTCATCTGCCTGTTCCTAAACATAAGTTTAGGAACAAATTTACTTTACCACTGTGACCTCAGAAACCTTAAAACACTATATTAAATAACATGGTCCAGTGTTATGATGCTGGGTATTTGGAAGTCCTCACCAGAACAAAAACCTTTAACCCTGGCCTCTCAGTTTTCCCACAAACAAAACCTCATTGAATGTGTATGACCTCTGATCACGGCCACCGATCACACATATGTTGACATATAAAATGACATATAAAATTAACCCATGGTGAGCAAGAATAATAAAAATTAAATTCTTGAAAAACTTTAGATATTAAAATCATCTGATAAATTTAAATTAAAAAACTATAGAATTAAAAACCACAGGAAAGAAGGGTATTAAATGTTCTTCAATGTAAGAAACAATTAAAAATACATAAATTCTAAGATAAAAAGGATATAATTATTAAAATTAAAAGATAATTAGATGGGAGGATATCCAGCTTAGACAAAACTGAATAAAACACATGTGGACTTAAATATATGTCCAATTAACTAGGAGAAAATTCCAATATTGCCTCAAGAAAAGTCAAAGAAATTAAAAATATTGAAGACAGGTTAAAATATAAGAAGACAGACTGAGAACTATTTAACCTCAAATTGGAGAATAAAATAAGGCAAATAAAAGAATGAGGAAGAAATAATATTAAGGATAATAGAATTTTCCATTTCAGAAAAGACAGAAATATCAATAGTATATAATAAGAAAATAAGCACTAAGTCATCTAATGGTATCACACTATAAATATAAAACACCAGTCAAAAAAGTATTTTAAAAGCAGATATTAAAAAGACAAGTCACTGGGACAAAATAGTAAACATCAAAAGACAAAACAGAAGATGGGATTGATAGCATAAGGTTATCTTTTGTATTTTTTAAATGACCTGCTCTTAAAACATTATTTCAACTTATTTGTCTATAAAAGTTTTATTTTTGAAGAACATTTTTACTAGTTTAGAATTCTATATAGACAAGTATGTTCTGTCAGCCCATTAAAAGTCTTCTAAAATCCGTTGAAGTGTATGTATGTCATATTGTTGCTCCTGTAAATTTAATACCTTTAATCTTATTTTTTATGCTTTTTCCTTTTTCTTTTATTTTAGAAATATAAGGAGAATTTTGCCTGTCCTCTGCATTTAGACTTGTTGTTGTTGTTAGCTAAAAAAAATTCAGTATTTCTTTTTCTTTTTTGCAATTTTTTGGCTGGGGCTGGGTTTGAACCTGCCACTTCCCACATATGGGGCGAGTGCCCTACTCCTTTGAGACACAGGCACTGTCCCTCAGGATCTATTTTTCAAATATTTCCCCTGTTTTATCCTCTCTCTTCTTCTGGGAATCCAATTAAATGTATATAAACTATAATATATTGATAATTAACTGCATCATTTTTATTTATAACACTTTGATAATTCCTATTCTTCTGTCTTAAATTTTTTGTGACCTACCTATCCATATATTACTCTCTTACTATTTACACACCGTATTCTGATGACGCTAATTTCTTCTTAAATTATTATTTCTTTAGTTTTTAACTTTTTTGTACGTGGGCACAATTGCCAAGCCTGTTTTTTACTTTCTTTAACTTATTAATCCAAGTTATATTAAAATCCTCAATTTCTGGATCCACCACAGACCTCTTTTTATTATCTTTTATTTTTCTTTGCTTTATTTTCTATCTTTTCTCCATGTATGTCTACTTATTTTTAATAATTACATACAATTAATATGAAAATTTATAGAAATATATGAAGGTTTGTATGGCATATACTTTCTTCATCTGGGCATCTAATTAAGTAAAACTAGTAAATACATTGTTTACCAAGTATGCTGATTTGTGGCAAACTCCAAACTCCAAATTTATTTTGTCAGCTCTGAGAGCTTCTCATAAATTCTACCCAAGTTTTGAGCTTCAGCCATAAACTGCTGTTATTTGGGAACTCGAAACAAAAAGTAAGACCAGGTACTAAGCTCAAAGCTCTGAGATGCCAGCATTATCCAGTTCTGAGTCTTGAAATTCTCCATTGCGTTTTGATATTTACTTATTCATTTTAAACAAGCATTATGCAAGTTTTTTTTTATTATGTTTTCTCTATTGCGAGTTATTTTCAGCTGCCTTCTTCACCATAGCTGAAATGTGTATTACCTTGGAAAGACTTTTAGTTTAGCTCCTTAAACAACAAATTGTTATATCTTAGAGACTCAATTATACACTATCAATTTTCATAGTACCACATGACTTAATAGGATTATATGATTTTTGACCAAAGAGTTTTGTTATTGATAATTACACCAAACAATTAACCTAGATTTTTACTATTCTGGAAAAAATCAGAATGTAAATTGAAATGTGCAGTTATCACAATGTTAATACCAGGTTGGAACATTTTATGGAAGAATTATGCTTGAAGTTTCAGGGAATATAGAAATATATAAATAATTGCTCTTTCATTGTGTGACTAGTATGCTTTCATGGTGGTGGCTATCAAACTTTCTTTTGGGGAATTTTTTCTGATAGGTGATATGGCAAAAAAAAAAAAGGGCATATTAGTTGCCCAAGTAGATGGAAAAATTTAGCATAGTATAACACATAGTGGATAATATAAGGAAGCTTATATTCAATAACGAGTACCTTAAAAATTCATTCAGATTCTCAAATTTAATTCAAGCTATCTCTATCAATTTATAAATGCTTGTCATTAAATGCTTCCTTTTTATTTTATTTTCTCTAGTTTAATTCCTCAGTGACTAAGGCATTAAGGCATTACAGAAGTTCAATAAATAGTAGTTGAATTAATTAGTAGCACCAGCAATATCTTATTGCTAGAGTTTTGCCATGTCTCTGTCTTCTTCACATCAACTAAATATTTCAGTATGAGGAGTTATTGCCTAGCATACAAAGATACCCAAAATGAATAAGGTGTATACATTAAAAATATATGCTTACAAGTATTCTAAAATATATCTTTGTACAACAGAAATATGTTTCTTTTCTATTTTCTTTTAAAATAGGGAATTCAGCTCAATTTATCCTGAGTTCACTTCAAAATAAAAAATTAATCAGGAAACACAAATCTGACTCTGCCAAGAA
>CAUYRH010111127.1:0-13254 GCA_963574655.1 Perodicticus potto | reverse complement strand
TTTCTCATTTAGCACATTACCCAGTACTTCCTTTATAAGAATGATATGAATACTGAGGCTAAACCCCAAATAGTAATCATTGGTTTGTTTTTTTTTGTAGAGACAGAGTCTCACTCTGTCACCTCGGTAGAGTGCTGTGGAGTCACAGCTCACAGCAACCTCCATCTCCTGGGCTTAGGCGATTCTTTTGCCTCAGCCTCCCGAGTAGCTGGGACTACAGGCGCCCGCCACAACGCCCAGCTATATTTCTGTTTTGCAGTTCAGCCAAGGCCGGGTTTGAACCCATCACCTTCGGTACATGGGGCCGGCACCCTACTCAATGAGACACAGGCACCGCCCCTCCATAAAGTTTTTAATGACATTCACTTTTTAATTTTTACTTATGAGCTGCCTGCCCAACTAGACAGTAGCCTTTGCCATGCTTGTTTTGTTCAACAGTGTCTGCCAAGTAGTACATATTCAACAAAAATGAATTAATTGCCAACCATGTTCCAGATTTGTGTCATAATCCTCAATACCTTGAAGAAGAATAGCTGTTTAAGCTTGCAGCTTGTTAGAGTTAAAATATTTTTATCTGTACAGTGGCTAGATTTTAGCCACCAAGTTAGGTTAATTTTCTTAATGCCACAAGGAAGGGCTTCTAAGGAGTTTTTTGAGGACACAGCATCCAGTAGCGTTCAGTGTATCCCTGGTGTCTATATTGGGTAGTGTGCTAGATCATAACACGTGGGGAGTCTTTTGGGGGATAGGAAGGAAATGGAAGACAAATTAATAAAGTTTTATTGTAAAAGCCTATTTATAGAAATAATATATTCACATGTAACTTTGATTATATCTCTCCATCAATATTCTATAGACCATTTTAATATTTAAAAAACTTCTTATGGCTGGGGTGGCACCTGTGGCTCAGTGAGTAGGGCACTGGCCCCATATACCGAGGGTGGCAGGTTCAAATCCAGCCCCAGCCAAAAACTGCAAAAAAAAAAAAAAAAAGCCGGGCAGTGTGGCAGGCACCTGTGGTCCCAGCTACTTGGAAGGCTGAGGCAAGAGAATTTGCTAAGCCCAGGAGCTGGAGGTTGCTGTGAGCTGTGTGACACCACGGCACTTTACCAAGGGTGATAAAGTGAGACTCTGTCTCTACAAAAACAAAAACAAAAAATTCTTATGGCTTATGCACTAAAAATCAGCAGTAAAAATGAATGGGGAGACTTCAATTTATGTCATAATAGCTTTGAAGAGCCTTCCTCCTAGAACACTGCAAGATCCTGTTCAAAACCCTTTTTTTCTGAGACAGAGTCTCACTTTGTTGCCCTTGGTAAAGTGTCATGACATCGTAGCTCATAGCAACTTCAAACTCTTGGGCTCAAGTGATGCTCTTGTTTTTGTTTTGTTTTGTTTTTTTAATTTTGATTTCAATTGGCTTTCAATATTCTTAGTTTGAAGGTATTTTTTATTTAATTTTTTTCTTTCTTCATTTATTTTTTGTTGAGACAGAGTCTCACTTTATGGCCCTCAGTAGAGTACCGTGGTTTCATAGCTCACAGCAACCTCCAACTCATTAGGCTTAAGTGATTCTTTTGCCTCAGCCTCCCAAGTAGCTGAGACTACAGGCGCCCGCCAGAACACCCGGCTTTATTTTGGTAGAGACAGGGTCTCACTCTGGCTCTTGCTGGCGTCGAACCTCTGAGCTCAGGACAATCCACCTGCCTCGGCCTCCCAGGGTGCTAAGATTACAAGCGTGAGCCACCACGCCCGGCCTCAAGTGATACTCTTGTTCCAGCCTCCTGAGTAGTGGGGACTGTAAGTGCCTGCCACAATGTCTGGCTATTTTTAGAGACAGGGTCTCACTCTTGACCAGGCTCAGGTCTCAAACTCCTGAGCTCAAGTGATCTGCCTGCCTGGGCCTCCCAGAGGGATTATAAGCATCAGCCACCTCACCTGGCCTAAAAATCTATTTTTTAAAGCATTGCTGAACCTGTAGGAAGTAAGGAAGATCTTCAAGGCTGCCTGCTCTACTGTCTCCACCCTCTCCCTTCCCACTGAAGAAAGAAAATAAAAATAAAACAACTTATGAGTTGAAAGTAGAATGGCAGCCGTTATAGATAAGCAGAGAGAAAAGTGGTAACTTCTTGAGGCACATACCAATATTCATATTCAATATTCTGCCTGGACCTGCAACAGAATAGGAAACTTTAGCCGAGACTTTGGCTAAGGGCCCTGGGAGGAGGCTAACATGCTCCCAAGTCAGTAGCTTTCCCAGATTCTAATTCTGAAGCAAAGAACCCCCAAGTTGGGCCTCAAGTAGTCCTATAAATTAAGATCAGTTATGTTCTAGTTTGCAATAAAAAATTACCCAAAAGGCAAGAAAATAAGTCACAGTGAGTGAGAATCATCAGAAACAATTAACAGGAAATTTATATTTCAAGGTTTTCATATATTAGAGTATCACATACAGAATATAAAATACCTATGTTTGAAATATTAAAAGTAATAAAAAGTATAAGTAATGAAAGATGGAATCATAAAAACAAACTCAGAAATGACCAGGTCTAATTTTTTTAAATGAAGATATAATTATTGTAATAAAAACCAAGCATAGATTAAGTTTGACTCATCTAGAAATTAAATCAGTGAGTCAGTGGATAAATATGAAAAATTTAGGGCAGTGCCTGTGGCTCAAGGAGTAGGGCGCCGGCCCCATATACAGGGGGTG
The DNA here is from genome assembly GCA_963574655.1 of Perodicticus potto. Classification (NCBI taxonomy): domain Eukaryota; kingdom Metazoa; phylum Chordata; class Mammalia; order Primates; family Lorisidae; genus Perodicticus; species Perodicticus potto. The sequence continues at coordinate 10,541 of CAUYRH010111127.1, read as the reverse complement.
GAGGGTTCAAACCCAGCCCCAGCCAAAAACTGCAAAAAAAAAAAATTTACCCCAGATTTTAGAATAGATAGAGAAATACATGGAAACTCTGAAAGCAAGTTTAAGATATAAGTAATATAGAATGAGAGAATCTAACATCTGTCTAACAGGTATTCCAAAAGGAAAAAATAGAACAGAGAATAATATTTGGTAGCTGTTGAGAACCTCCTAGAACTAATGATAGAACATGAATTAACATATATAGGAAGGTGTGTGTGTGTGTGATTTATCTTTTAATTTCTATGAAATAGATGATATCTTATATCTAGACATGTTGAAGTAAAACTATACAACACAAAGAAGAAAAAAAAAAAGAGACCCAAAGAAAAAAGATCAGTAAAGGGATGTCAGTTCACCTGATAACAATTTTCTCAATTGTAACAAATTCATCTAGAAGACAGTAGAATGTACTTCAATTTGATAAGAGAAAATGGTGGGCAAGAAAATTTGCAAACTTACAGGCAAATCATTAAGATAAAAAAGCATTATTAGGGAAAGAGGTTTTAATTGATCCAGAAGATATAGAGCAAATATTTTTTACCAAATATACAGCTAAGAATATAGTCTCGAAATATAGAAAGTTAAAAATGAAGAAAGAAGAAAAAAGGAAGGAAAAAGAAGATTGAATTGTGGGGAGAAATGGACAGACCTACCATTGGAGTGAGTGATTTCAACAAGTTTTTGTTAATTACTGAGAGGACAGAGCAGGAAAATTCAGCAAAGATATGTAAAATTTGAACTCAATTAACTAGTTCGATATAATTGACAATATAAAATTCTACATCCAGGCTCGGCACCTGTAGCTCAGAAGCTAGGGCACCAGCCACATATTCCAGAGCTGGTGGGTTCAAACCCAGCCAAGTGCCTGCCAAACAACAATAACAACTATAACCTAAAATTAGCCGGGCGTTGTAGCGGTGCCTGTTCTGTAATCCAAGCTACTTGGGAGGCTGAGGCAAGAGAATCGCTTAAGCCCAAGAGTTTGAGGTTGCTGTGAGCTGTGATGCTACAGCACTCTACTGAGGGCAACATAGTGAGACTCTGTCTCAAGAAAAAAAAATTTCTACATCCAAAGCTAAAAAGCACATTCTTCTTAAATATTCATGAAACATTTACCAAAATCCACTGCATACTGGGCAATAAAGCAAGTCTTAACAAATTCCAAAGAGCATAATATGAACCATGTTCTCTGACTACATTGCAGTTAAGTAGAGTGCTGTGGCGACATAGTTCACAGCAATCTCAAAGTCCTGGGCTTAAGCGATTCTCTTGCCTCAGCCTCCCAAGTAGCTGGGACTACAGGAAACTGCCTCAGGGCTTGGCTATTTTTAGAGATGCGGTCTTGCTCTGGCTCAGGCTGGTCTCAAACCTGTGAGCTGAGGCAGTTCACCTGCTTCAGCCTCCCAAGTGATTTTATTTTTTATTTTTATTTAAGTATTGTGATGTCATAGGTCATTGCAACCTCAATCTCTTGGACTCAAGCAATCCTCTTGCCTCCCAAGTAGCTGGGACTACAGGTGCCCACCACAATGCCCAGATAGTTTTTCCAGCTACTTAGGAAGCTAAGGCAGGAAGATTGCTTGAGCCCTGGAGTTTGGGGTTGCAGTGAGCTCTGATCACACCACTGCACTCTAGGCGGGGTGACAGAGTAAGACCTTATCTCTAGAAAAGAAAATTAATTACATCTCTATAATCGCCAACATATGGTAATATACTTTTGTAAAAGATACCATTTTTCAATAGCAATAAAGATATAGTTTACATGGAAATAAATCTAACAAATGATGTGCCTGTCTATATGAAGATAAGTTGTAGATATCATTGAAAAACACTGAAAGAAGACCTTAATAAATGGAGACATAATACAGTTCTCATGGGTAGGTAGACATTACATCAAAAAGATATTAATTCTCCCCAAATTGATGTTTAGATATAATTCAATTCCAATAAAAATTTTAAAAATTGACAAACTGCATCTAAAGTTTTCATGGAACATTAAAGATGTGAAGAAAGCCAAGACACATGAAGAAATAAATAAGAAAGGCAGGCTTGTCCTGTCCAATATCAGATATTGTTATAAAGCTATAAAATTAAGGTTATGTGTTGTTGGCACAAGGAGGAACTAAATGATCACATGAATAGACGAGAGAGTCCACTGGAAAAAAGAGAGACTATTCAATACATGGTGGAGGGAAACAGGGAAAAGCAACGAAATTGGTTTTCTGTCTCCTGCATAAACAAATGTGTGCGTCAATTTCCTCTGATCCCTTTTAGAATTAGATACACTCTAACACGGTGGTATTTTTATCAGAACACCTGTCCAATGTACGGAAATTTAGATGTGCCCTGCCTGCTGCCTCAGTGGACACTTCTGTGATTTTGTTTATTTATTTTTGTCTTCTCCCTTTATATTCTCTGTAGTTGGTGGCAGTGAGCCTTTCCGTTCCTACTGGGAAATGTACCTGTCCAAAGGTTTGCTGCTGATCTTTGTGGTGGATTCAGCAGATCATAACCGATTACCTGAGGCAAAGAAATACCTTCATCAACTAATTGGAGCAAACCCCATTCTTCCTCTGGTTGTGTTTGCAAACAAACAGGTAAAAATATGTGCAAATATAAATCGTACTAATAGTATCTTTAGTAATACAATATACTTGTATATTAATACAAGACTACTTTTGATAGGACAATATGCTACATTGAACAATATATTGAGCAATATGCTGTATGTTCAGTTTATATTTATTAGATCTCCTGGATTATAAACTTCTTCAGGGTAGAGACTATTATTCTTCTTCATGTTCCTTATAATACCTCGTATCCTGCCTTCCTCATAGTAAGAATTCAACAGCTGTGTCTTGAACTTCATTAAATAAATATACACAGTATACATACAGGTTGTTTTCTGTATTCCTTTTTTTTTTTTTTTTTTTTTGAGACAGAGTCTCGCTCAGCTGCCCAAGCTAGAGTGCTGTGGCATCAGCCTAGCTCACTGCAACCTCAAAGTCCTGGGCTCAAGTGATCTTGCCTCAGCCTCCTGAGTAGCTGGGACTAAACTCACCCACCACAAGGGCTCGCTGATTTTTCTATTTTTGGTAGAGATGGGGTCTTGCCCTTGTTCAGGCTAGTCTCATACTCCTGAGCTCAAGCAACCCACCTGCCTCGGCCTCCCAGAGTACTAGGACTATAGGCTTGAGCCACTACACCCAGCCAATCCACTATTTTTTGTCCTGTAGAAATAATAAGCAGAAAAGAAAACTCACAATGGCAAATGCTATACTCAGTAAACTGTGACCTGGCCAAAAAACAGCTAATGAATCAGACTTTGTTATTAAATATAACAGAGTATAAATAATTTATCCTGTTTAAAATGGTGTTGGAAGATTTAAAGTAAAATGGAAAAACAAAATTAGAAACAGATTAACTGCACTGTTTAGAAACTAAAGGTATTACGTTGGCTTATCTTCATTCCAGAAAATACTTTTTTTGATAATTCTTAAATGCTAGCATAATTCTAAAGAAAATACTTTTGTTCAAACACTGTCTGGGGTCAAAATAATGGGTCACAGTATCATTTTTATAAAAATGGTGGAGTCAGGCCAGGTACAGTGGCTCACACCTGTAATCTTGGCACTTTGGGACACTGAGGCAGGAGGATTGCTTGAGGTCAGGAGATCAAAACCAGCCTGAGCAACATAGTGAGATGTTGCCCATGTCTACAAAAAAATAGAAAAATGAGCCAGCTGTTGTGATGTGCACATGTAGTCCCGGCTACTTGGGAGGCTGAGGCGGGAGGATCACTTGAGCCCAGGAGCTTGAGGGTGCAGTGAGCTGTTACGCCTCTGCCCTTGCAGTGAGCTGTTACGCCTCTGCCCTTGTGCCCTGGCAACAAAGCAAGATGTTTTCTTGCCTCCCCCCCAAATAATAATAAACAAATAAAAATGTAAATGGTGGAGCCACTGGGGGCAATGAATAAGAATGCAAAAGGATTTCAGAGTAACCAACTTTTTCCTATTCTTTTTCCATCTGGGTGAAGGATCTTGAAACAGCCTATCACATTACAGATATCCATGAAGCTCTGGCATTATCTGATGTGGGAAATGACAGGAAGATGTTCTTGTTTGGAACCCACCTGACTAAGAATGGCTCAGAGATACCCTCCACCATGCAAGATGCCAAAGACTTGATCGCACAGCTGGCTGCAGACGTGCAGTGACCAGGAACAGGCCTACTGTGCAGCTCTTGATGGAAATGTCATTAGGGAGTGTTGAGTGGCAGGCTTAAGGCCAAAGACTTCAGCTTTCAAATAAAAAAGAAGCCATTTCCTATTTCCTGTATGTATGGCATATATATCATCCGCTCTCCGTACATGTGGGCTCCACCTCCACAGATTCAAGAACTGTGGGTCAAAAATTTTTGAAAACAAAACCAATTAGAAAATGACAATAAAAATTACAGATTTTTAGAATGCAGTGCAACAGCTATTTACACAGCATTTATGTTGCATTAGGTATTATAAGTAACCTGGAGATGATTGAAAGTGTACAGGGGGATGTGTGTAAGTTACATACAAATCTAAGTCATTTCACAGAAGAGACTGAAGCATCTTTAGCTAGAGGGAGTCAGTCCCTGAGGACCAAGAGACAACTGTACAAATATAATGCTGATTTGTTAAGAGCGTCTCTTTATATAGATTTTTAACTTTGCAAATATTTGTAAAACAATGTGTTGGGGAGAATTGAGATTTTTAATCAACAGAAGTAGGATGAGCATTAGCGATTCCTTATTCACTTACGATTTTTCAATGATGTGGAATGTATATGAAAATATTTTAATTAGTCTCCTTTTTTCAAGTAAAAAACCAGGTGTTTTTCCTTTATGTAGATCTGTTTAATCTTGTAGTAAAGAAATAACAGGATAGAATGATGAAGAAAATAAAAATGAACAGCTGTCAGAATGAATTAGGAAAATCTTCTCTTCTAGAAGCCTGTTAGACTATGTGAGGGATATTGTAAGAATTATTTTTCAAGTTCTTAACATTTTGCTTTTATATGTAGATAAGCTTTCTTTACTAGAAATATTTTGTTAAGAGTGTTAACTATATTAACCTACACACCCTGTATAAATATAACTTTTAACCATAGTGCCTTTCCTTAAAAAGTTTCGGAGGGCTGGACATGGGGGCTTCTGTCTGTAATCCAGCCCTCTGGGAGGCTTAGGAGGGAGAATCGCTTGAGGTCAGGTGTTCAAGACCACCCTGGACAACATAACAAGACCCCATTTGTACAAAAAAGAATTTGGAAAGAGGGTTTGTTCTATAAATCCTTTCTCTTAAAATTTGGAATCTGTATTGAAATAAAAATCCAAAAATGGTGAAAATGGTTAACTCCTCTCAATGTTAGCTCATAGCTGTCTCCATCAAATTTTAGGTCAAATTGGAACCTAATTAAACTTACATATGCATGTGCAAAACGATCATTGCCGTCTGAGAGGTGAGACACTGGAGTATGCACTCTCACACAGTCAGTGCTGCAGGGTTATGTTCAATGGTATTCTGTCACAACAGCCACTTGGGTGTCTAATGTCACACCTGCCTGTCTGGCCTGTGCAGGGCGGATCACACAATGATTCAGGGTTATCAGAAACCCCAGATTTTAGCCTTTGCCTCAAGGATTACAAGGAATGAACCTGTGGACAAATTCCATAACTGGTCTTGGTCTTCTCCCTGTAAAAGGATCGATTTGGATACTGTCTACTTTCAGCCCTGAGCTCATACCATGTGCTCTCTCTTCCCTATGTTTTCCAAGTGGTCAGGGCAAACGTAAGTTCCTGGATGCCTATTTCAAAGGTGATACCAAAAGCTTCCAGGATGGGCAGCGATGAAACCTCTGTTCTTCCTTGCTTTTCCTCAGTGCATTTTGAGTCCCAATGTGGCAGTCACTGCCTGATGCTGGGCATGAATAAAGCAGGATCCTCCACTTGAGGTGCTCTCAGGCTAATGATGGAAGTTCATGTCACAGGCATGTCTAATGGAAATGACACTCAGCCAGAACAGTTTGACATATTGTCAAAGAGGCTGCCCGGTTGGTAGTCCTCCCAACGGACCTCATGGAGAACTTGCCACAATCTGATGTCTGTTCCCAGCCTTCTGAGCCTAGAAATTGTAGGTTTAGTTAGTACATTCAGAGTGGATCTGCCTTTTCATTTATTCATTTGGCAAACATTTTTTGAGCACCAACTGTCTTCCAGAAAACATGCCAAGCTCTTTCAGTTAAAATTAATGGGAATTCAACTCATATTTGTGTCAAAAAAGGGATTTTTTTTTTTTTTAGCTTAATCATACTGGGAAGTGTAGGTATTTCAAGGGTTTAAGGGTTCAAAGTTAATAAAACTGCCTCTGCATGTCCTGGTCCTGCTAACCCCTGCTTAGCTTCATTCTCACTCTCTCCTCGAGGTAGCAAGATGGTTGTGGTCAACACCACCCCTGTAACATTTTTATAGTTTATGATCCTGGAGTGGCATGGAACTTTCTCTTTGGGCAGCCATATAGCAAGTCTCACAGAGGGACACTAATTGGCTCTGTGGGGATCGTCGCGTACATTCATTCCCTAAACCGTCTCTGTGGCTGGATTAGTCAGACGTGGAGTGGAAGGTAGGGCTAGCTCCCTTAAACCAGATGGAATGAGTATCCCATAGAAGAATGGGTTCTGCCTTCGGAAAAAAAGGGAAGGAATTCCATACAGAAAAAAGAAATAATGACAGATACTCACAAGGCTTAGTACTGAGAACATACCAATGATCAAGACAGAAACTGTCTCTGTCTTTAACGAACTTTTATGTTCTAGCAAACGACTCGTATGTTGAAGCAAGGAGCTGAAGTAGACAATTAGAGGTGGGAACTGTTTTTAAAATTAATGTGGACTGGAATTACCTCTCTGAGTGGGTAATACTGAAGCTGAGCCCTAAAAGATTGAAAAGAGCCAGTGTATAAAGAGTGGGGAGAAGTGGGCTCCAGGCAGTGGAGAAAAGGCCAGAATGCGTCAGAGCTTAGATAAGGTAGAAAACAAGTTAGAATTAATGAGCAGGAAAGCTGGTATATAGAGAGTGAGGATGGAATGGCCCAAAGTAGATCAGAGAGAGAGAGAAAGAAGGAGAGAGAGAGGGAGAAGAAAGAAAGGAAGGGCAGGGCAGGGAAGGGAAGAGAAGAGAGAGAAGGGCCAGATCCTGAGGCACCTTATAGTGCAAAGCTTGGTGTTTTTCTGAAATGGTTTTGAGTGTCATGACTGAAGTGTGCAAAGGTAGAAAACAGAAGTTCCATCGGTTGGGAGGCCATTGCCAAATCCACGGATGATGGCCTGGACTGGAATGGTGATAGGATGGAAAGAAAAGGATGGAGTAAAGACGTGTATTCACAGAATTAGCTAGAGTTACTGATGCATAGGGAAAGAGAGAATCAAGACTGATTCCTACATTTCTCCCAGGAAAGACATTAATCAGATTCATGAGGTGGATGTACAAACTCAGAGTGACAATATGTAACTGTGACAGTGCTATGGTCTGAATGTGCTGGAAATTTAATCCCCAGGGCATCAGTGCTGGAATTTAATCCCCAGGGCATCAGTGCTGGGCAGCGGGACCAAATAGGAGGTGATTGGATCATGAGAGTAAAGCCCTCATAAATGGATTCCTGCCATTTTCGTAGGAGTGGATTAGTTAATGAGAGAGCGAGTTGTTACGAAGGGAGGCCAGCCCTGGTGACTGTCTTCTACGTTTTGCATGCTTTCTTGCTTTCCCACCACGTTATGACACAGATAGCAGGAAGCCACTTACCAGAGGCCGGTCCTATGCTCTTGGACTTCCACTATGACTCTCCTCCTATACATTCACTGCGGGCTGAAGCCCTTCCTTTCAACTGACATTTTGGGGGTATTTGAAGGTATTTTATTTAGTGAAGGACAATTTTTGCTGATTACAGGGCCATCCAGCCTCTTTAATGTGAAAAAAAAAAAAAAATATATATATATATATATATATATATATATATTTGGTTTTTCTTTTAGGTTTTTTAAGGTTGAGTTATCTGATGATAGCTTTATTTCTTTTTCCAAGTTATGGGGGAAACTTGAAAAAAATTCTTGAATCACTGTATGGTACTGCACATGTCTATATCCAAGTGAGTCCAAAGAAGATTTCTTGATTCATATATGCATGAGTGAGAATGAACTTCCAAGTTCCATTCTAGACAACATCAACAATCCAAATTGTTTCTCTTTTAACTTTTCTTTGCATCTGTGAGACAAACAATATCTAAGGAGTATCCAGTAATGTGCAAAAGGGTACTTGGGTATAGTGTATAGTTTAACAGATAACTTCTTCCTTAACATACCACTGGAAGTCCACTGCGTCTGTACTCCCACACTGCACTGCCAGGCCATGACCATTACTGAAAACACCCTCAGGAATTGAGAGTGGCCCAGGCCACTTACATTTCAAAAGTCTCTTATAAATTTTAAAGCCTCTTTTCTCTTTTAAAAGTCTCTTTTCAAATAAGTATAATTGTGATGGATGTAAGCATTCCATGTAAGCAATGTAAGCATTTCACATTGTATATCGAAGCAGTACCCTGAACCCCATAAATGCATCAATGTACAAAGTTATGATTTAATAAAAAATAATTAAAAAAATAAAAAATAAATAAATAAAAAAGTTTCTTTTCTCTTTTAATGAGAAAAACCAGAGGTGGGTATATCAAAAACAGGGTTACACAATTTGTGATATAGGCTGGGCACCATGACTCACACCTGTAATCCTCTCAGAGGTCAGGTGGGAGAAGCCCTTGAACTCGGTGGTTAGAAAGCAGCCTCAGCAAGAGCCAGACCGGACCCTGTCTCTACTAAAAATAGAAAAATTTGCTGGGCATTGTGGCAGGTGCCCGTAGTCCCAGCTACTCCAGAGGCTGAGGCAGGGATTTCAGGTTGCTGTGAGCTAGGCTGGTGCCACTGGTACTCTAGCCTGGGCAAGAGAATGAGATTGTCTCAAATTAATAATAATAATAAAGGACTGTGGTATATTGTATTTAAAAGATATTACAGTTAATAAACTAGTGGACATAGTTGTACTGTTCACAAGATAATTATAGGCTTTTAAAAATAATGATTTATAGCACACTTCATTGGGTGGAGTACCCTATAGTGAGACACACGTTGTATATGAATCTTCTTTTAATTCTGTCCGTGTTTATTTGCGATTGTGCATAGAACTTCATGTGACGATCGAGTAAAAAATCTAACTTTGAGACCCTTCTTTAGTGTGAAGCTTGTGCCAGATGTCATAGTGGTGTTGCTCTGCCGCACAACTGTCATTGATTTGTGCGTTTACTAGAAACTGATGGGAATCCGTGTCGGGGTTGAGGGCCTTGCAATGCTGCCAACCTCAACGTCCCCTCCTGGCGCGACTGGGGAGAGAGGTGTGTAGGGAGAACCTCTGAGTCCCCGCAGAGACCCGGTTCTGCCGCCGAGACTGGAAGGTGACACCTTCTGTCCCATGGCCTCTGCGAGCCGGTACATGGAGACGCGGCACCCTGGCCTGCGGGACAGGGCCGGACCCCGCCCGGTGTCCGCCTCTCGGTCGCCTGCGGAGAACTGTGCGTCCCCTCGGCAACCGGACGACGCGCAGAGAGGGCGCTGGGGCGGGGGGCGCGGCGGCTCCGGTGGGCGGGACCCGGCCCCTGCCCCACCGCGCTGGACGCCCGCGGCGCCCCGCCGGCCCGCAGGGAGGCAGGAATGGAGAACCCGGAGTTTTCAGGCTCGTCCGCGCTGTCGGAAGAGACGGACGAGCCAGACACGACAGAATTGTCCGCGAGCTCCGAAGTCTTACCGAAGCCCCCTGTTGTCAAGGTTCGAAACGTGTCCGAGGAGCCTGGGGAGTCCGAGGAGGAGTTGGAGAAGCCCGAGAAGGCGGATGAGCGGGACTGGGGACACCTGGACCCGGGCGATGAAGAGTCCCGGGGCCCCTTCGAGCCCAGTGTACACTACTACGAGGCCTTCGAGCCTCACCGGCTCTACGACCCCCACGAGCCTCGCGCATCCCACAGGTCCCGCAAGGCCCAGAAGCCCCACCAACCCCACCAGCCCCGAAAGTCCCGCGACGCGGAGGAAGCCGAGCTGCTCCCCAAAGCCACGTTGATGTTCTCTCCGTCTCTGATCACCAGGGCCCCGCCGGGGCTTTGGCGGTATTCCCTGCCCGGTAGGTACCTCCACCCCGCCCCCTCTTCCGCACTAATCCTACCCCATCTGGAACTGAGGGGTCCCCAGGCGAAGGTCTGCATGCAAGAACTTGGTGGGTTTTTGTTTTTGTTTTTGTTTTTTTGAGACAGAGCCTCAAGCTGTCACCCTGGATAGAGTGCTGTGGCATCACAGCTCACAGCAACCTCCAATTCCTGGGCTCAAGCGAGTCTCCTGCCTCCGCCTCCCAAGTAGCTGGGACTGCAGGCGCCCGCCACA